>JAYESA010000272.1:0-278864 GCA_036927795.1 Iris macrosiphon
ACGGGAGGTCAGCCATCCTTAGGGAGGTTACCCATCCTAATTATGGTTACCCATACGACGGGAGGTTACCCATCCTAAGGAGGTCACTCACCCTATGAGAGGTTACCTATCCTAGGGAGGTTACCCATCATATGAAGGTCACCCATCCTACGGGAGGTTACCCATCCTACGGAAGGTCAGCCATCCTTAGAGAGGTTAACCATCCTAATTATGGTTACCCATCCTATGGGAGGTTACCCATCCTAAGGAGGTCACTCACCCTATAAGAGGTTACCTATCCTAGGGAGGTTACCCATTGACCTTCCATAGGATGGATGACCTTCCTAGGATGGATGACCTTCCTAGGATGGCTAACCTCCCTTAGGATGGGTAACCTCCTTTAGGATGGGTGACTTGACTTTTCTTAGGATGGGTAACCTCCCTTAAGATGGGTAACCTCCCTAGGATGGGTGATCTCCATTAGGATGGGTAACCTCCTTTTGAATGGGTAACCTACCTCTGGATGGGTGACCTTCCTAGGATGGGTAATCTCCCGTAGGATGGGTGACCTCCATTTGGATGGGTAACCCCTCTTACGATGGGTAACCCCCCTTTGGATGGGTACCTCCCTAGGATGGGTAACCTCTCATAGGATGGGTGACCCTCCTTTGGATGGGTATCTCCCTAGGATGGGTAACCTCTCATAGGATGGGTGACCCCCTTTAGATGGGTACCTCCCGAGGATGGGTTACCTCTCATAAGATGGGTGACCTAACATATGATGGATGACCTCCCGTAGGATGAGTAACCTCTCTTAGGATGGGTGGCCTCCCGTAGGATGGGTGACCCCCCTTTGGATCGGTGACCTCCCGTAGGATGGGTGACCCCCCTTAGGATGGGTGACCTCCCGTAGGATAGGTGACCTCCCTAGGATGGGTGACCTATAGGATGGGTGACCGCCCTTAGGATGGGTAACCTCTATTAGGATGGGTAACCTCCCGTAGGATGGGTAACCTCTGGTAGTATGGGTAACCTCCATAGGATGGGTGAACTCTCTTAGGATGGGTAACCTCCATAGGAAGAGTGAACTCCCTTAGCATGGGTAACCTCCATAGGATGGGTGAACTCCCTTAGGATGGGTGACCATCCTAAGGTGTGGTGACCTGTCGTAGGATGGGTAACCACCCTTAGGATGGGTGACCTTCCATAGGATAGGTGACCTCCCATAGGATGGGTAACCTCTGTTAGGATGGGTGACATCCCGTAGTATGGGTAACCTCTGGATGGGTGACCTTCTGTAGGATGGGTAACCTCCCTAGGATGGGTGACCTCTCGTATAATGAGTGACCTCCCTTAGGATGGTGATCCACCGTAGACTTGATAACCTCCCATAGGATTGATGACCTCCCTTTAGATGGTGACCTTTCGTAGGATGGGTAACCACCCTTAGGATGGGTGACCTACCATAGGATGGGTTACCTCCCTTGGATGGGTGACCTCCCGTAGATGAGTGACCTCCCTTAGGATGGGTGATCCTCGGTAGGATTGATAACCTCCCGTAGGATGGGTGACCTCCCTAAGGATTGGTGACCTTTCGTAGGATGGGTGACCTCCCTTAGGATAGGTGACCTACTGTAGGATGAGTTTATCCATCCTATGAGAGGTCACCCAGCATAAGGGTGGTCACCCATCGTATGAGAGGTCACCAATCCTATAGGTTTCCCATTCTAATGGAGGTTACCCATCCTACGAGAGGTTTAATATCCTAAGGGAGGTTACCTATCCTAAGGGAGGTTATCGATCCTTTGAAGGTCACCCATCCTTAGGGAGGTCACCCATACTTAGGGAGGTTATCCAACCTATAAGAGGTTACCCAACCTATGGGAGGTCACCCATCCTATGAGAGGTTACCCATCCTAGGGAGGTTACCCATACTAAGGACGGTTTTCCATCCTATGAGAGATCACTCAACCTAGGGAGGTCACCCATCCTAAGGGAGGTTACCCATCCTATAGGTCACCCATCCTATAGGTCATCTCCATTTGGATGGGTGACCTCCCTAAGGATGGGTAACCTCTCTTAGGATGGGTAACCTCTCATAGGATGGGTGACCTCCCTTAGAATGGGTGACCTCTCTTAGGATGGGTGATATCCCATAGGATGGGTATCCTCCGTAGGATGGGTGACCTCTCGTTGGATGGGTGACCTCCCTAGGATGGGTGACCTCCCTTAGGAGGGGTGACCTCTTGTAGTATGGGTGAGCTTCCTTAGGATGGTTGACCTCTCATAGGATGGGTGATATCCCGTAGGATGGGTAACCTCCGTTGGATGGGTGACCTCTCGTAGGATGGTAACCTGCTGTAGGATGAGTGACCTCCCATAGGATGGGTAACCTCACTTAGGATGGGTGACCTCCCTAAGGATGGGTGACCTCCCTTAGGATGGGTAACCTCCCTTACGGTGGATGACCTCCATAGTATAGGTGACCCCCCGTAGGATGTGTGACCTCCCTTAGGATGGGTAACGTCCCATAAGATGGGTGACCTCCATAGGATAGGTGACTCCCCGTAAGATAGGTGACCTCCCTTAGGATGGGTAACCTCTCTTAGGATGGGTAACCTCTCGTAGTATGGGTGACCTCCATTTGGATGGGTGACCTCCCGTAGGATTGGTAACCTCCCAAGGATGGGTGTCCTCCCTAGGATGGGTGACCTCCTTAAGGATGGGTGACCTTCATTTGGATGGGTGACCTCCCGTTGGATGGGTAACCTCCATACGATAGGTGACCTTCATATAATGGGTAACCTTCCTTAGGTTGGGTAACCTCCTTTAAGATTGGTAACCTCCCTAGGATGAGTAACCTCCCTTAGGATGGGTAACCTTCCTTGGATGGATGACCTATAGGAGGATGGGTTTACTTTCCCTAGGATAGGTAACGTCCGGATGGGTAACCTTCCCGAGGATGGGTAACCTATATTTGCATTGGTAACCACCCGTATGATGGGTGACCTCTCATAGGTTGGGTGACCTCCCGTAGGACGGGTGACCTCCCGTACGATGGGTAACCTCCCATAGGATGGATGACCTCCCTAGAATGGGTGACCTCACGTATGATAGGTAACCTCCCTTAGGATGGGTGACCTCCCTATGATGGGTAACCTTCCATTGGATGGGTGACCTCTCGTAGGATGGGTGACCTCCCGTAGGATGGGTGTCCTCTCTAGGATGGGTGACCCTTAGGATACCCATCCTAGGGAGGTCACCCATCCTAAGGGAGGTCACTCATCCTACGGTAGGTAACCCATCCTAAGGGAGATCACCCATCCTAGAGAGGTTACCCATCCTACGAAAGGTCACCCAACCTAAGGGTGGTTACCCATCCTACGAAATTTCACCACTCCCTTAGGATGGTCACTCATCCTACAGGAGGTCATCAATCCTACGGGGGATCACCCATCCTAAGGGATGTCACTCATCCTATGGGAGGTCACCCATCCTAGGGAGGTTACCCAACCTAGGCAGGTCACCCATCCGGAGGTTACCCATCCTACTGGAGGTCACCCATCCTAAGGGAGGTGACCCATCCTATGGGAGGTGATCCATCCTACGGGAGGTCACCCATTCTAAGGGTAGTTACCCATCCTACGAAAGGTCACCACTCCCTTAGGATGGTCACCCATCCGAAGGGAGTTCACCCATCCAATGGAGGTTACCCATCCTAAGGGAGTTCACCCATCCAATGGAGGTTACCCATCCTACGAGAGGTTATCCATCCTATGAGAGATTACACATCCTTAGAGAGGTTACCCATCCTACGGGAGGTTTCCCATCCTAGGGGAGGTTACACATCCTAAGAGAGGTTATCCATCCTAAGAAAGGCCACCCATCCTAAGGCAGGTTACCTCTCCTAAGGAAGGTCATCCACGCTAAAGGAGGTCACCCATCCAAATTGAGGATACCCAACCTACGGGAGGTAACCCGTCCTAGGGAGATTACCCATCCTATGAAGGTCACCCATCGTATGGAGGTCACCCATCCTTAGGGAGGTTACCCATGCTATGAGAGGTCACCCATCCTAAGAGAGGTTGCCTATCCTAAGGGTGGTTACCCATCCTAAGGGAGGTCACCCATCCTACGGGAGGTCATCCATCCTAAGGGTGGTTATCCATCCTAAGGGAGGTCCCACATACTACAGAGGTCACCTATCCTAAGGGAGGTTACCAATCCTAGGAGAGGTCACCTATCCTAAGGAAGGTTACCCATCCAAAGGGTGGTCACCCATCCTACGGGAAGTCACCCATCCAAAGGGAGGTTTCCCATCCTACGGGAGGTTACCCATCCTAGGGAGGTCACCCATCCTACGGAAGGTTATCCATCCTAGGGAGCTTACCCATCATATGAAGGTCACCCATCCTACGGAAGGTTACCTATTAACCTTCCGTAGGATGGATGACCTCCCTAGGATGGGTAACCTCCCGTAAGATGGGTAACCTCCCTTAGGATGGGTGACCTCCTTTAGGAAGGGTAACCTCCCTAAGGATGGGTGACTTGACTTTCCCTAGGATGGGTAACCTCCCTTAAGATGGGTGACCTCCATAGGATGGGTGACCTCCATTAGGATGGGTAACCTTCCTTTGGAAGGGAGACCTCCTTCTGGATGGGTGATCTCCCTAGGATGGGTGACCTTCCGTAAGATGGGTGACCTCCATTTGGATGGGTAACCTCTCTTAGGATGGGTAACCCCACTTTGGATGGGTACCTAACTAGGATAGGTAACCTCTCATTAGATGGGTGACCCCCCTTTGGATGGGTACCTCCCTAGGATGGGTAACCTCTCATAGGATGGGTGACCCCCCTTTGGATGGGTACCTCCCTAGGATCGGTTACCTCTCATAGGATGGGTGATCTAACACAGGATGGGTGACCTCCCGTAGGATGCGTAACCTCTCTTAGGTTGGGTGGCATCCCGTAAGATGGGTGACCCCCCTTTGGATAGGTGACCTCCCGTAGGATGGGTGACCCCCCTTAGGATGGGTTACCTCCCGTATGATAGGTGACCTCCCTAGGATGGGTGACCTATAGGATAGGTGACCGCCCTTAGGATGGGTAACATCTCTTAGGATGGGTAACCTCCCGTAGGATGGGTAACCTCCCATAGGATGGATGACTTCCGAAGGATGGGTAACCTCTCGTAGGATGGGTAACCTCTCTTAGGATGGGTAACCTCTCGTAGTATGGGTAACCTCCATAGGATGGGTGAACTCCCATAGGATGGGTAACCTCCATAGGATGACTTAACTCTCTTAGGATGGGTAACCTCCAAAGGATGGGTTAACTTTCTTAGGATGGGTGACCATCCTAAGGAAGTGGTAACCTTTCGTAGAATGGGTGACCTGCCGTAGGATGGGTGACCTCCCATAGGATGGCTAACCTCCGTTAGGATAGGTAAAATCCTGTATGATGGGTAACCTCCGGATGGGTGACCTCCCATAGAATGGGTAACCTCACTAGGATGGGTGGCATCCCGTAGGATGAGTGACCTCCCTTAGAATGGGTGATCCCCCGTAGGATTGATAACCTCCTGTAGGATGGGTGACCTCCCTTTAGATTGGTGACCTTTCGTAGGATGGATAACCACCCTTAGGATGGGTGACCTCCCGTAGGATGGGTAACCTCCCTAGGATAGGTGACCTCCCGTAGGATGAGTGACCTCCCTTAGGATGGGTGATCCACCGTAGGATTGATATCCTCCCGTAGGATGGGTGACCTCCCTCAGGATTGGTGACCTTTCGTAGGATGGGTAACCAACCTTTGGATGGGTGACCTCCCTTAGGATTGGTGACCTTTCGTAGGATATGTAACCTCCCTAGGATGGGTGACCTCCCTTAGGCTGGGTGACCTACCGTAGGATGAGTGTACCCATCCTACGAAAGGTCACCCGACATAAGGGTGGTCACCCATCCTAGGAGAGGACACCCATCCTATAGGTCACCCATCCTAAGGGAGGTCACCGATCCTACGGGAGGTAACGCATCTTATGAGAGGTTACCCATCTTAAGGGAGGTTTTCCATCCTAAGGGAGGTTAACCATCCTACGAGAGGTTTCCCATCCTAAGGGAGGTTATCTATCCTATGTTAGGTCATCCATCCTACGGGAGGTCACCCATCCTAGGGAGGTCACCCATCCTAAGTGAGGTTACCAATCCTATGAAGGTCACCCATCCTTAGGGAGGTCACCCATACTTATGGAGGTTACCCAACCTCTGAGAGGTTACCCAGCCTATGAGAGGTTACCCAACCTATAAGAGTTTACCCATCCTAGGGAGGTTACCCATCCTAAGGGAGGTTCCCCATCCTATGAGAGGTTACCCATCCTAGGGAGGTCACCCATCATAAGGGAGGTTACCCATCCTATAGGTCACCCATCCTATAGGTCATCTCCATTTGGATGGGAGACCTACCTAAGGATGGGTAACCTCTCTTAGGATTGGTAACCTCTCGTAGGATGGGTGACCTCCCTTAGGATGGGTGACCTCTCGTAGGATGGGTGATATCCCGTTTGATGGGTAACCTCCGTAGGATGGGTGACCTCCCGTAGCATGGGTGACCTCCCTTAGGAGGGGTGACCTCTTGTAGGATGGGTGATATCCCGTAGGATGGGTAACGTCCCTGGGATGGGTAACCTCCCTTAGGATGGGTAACCTCAATAGGATGGGTACCCATCCTAAGGGAGGTTACCCAACCTATGAGAGGTCACCCATCCTTAGGGAGGTTACCCATCCTTGGGAGGTCACCCATCCTATGGGAGATTATCCATCCAAAGGGAGGTTACCCATGCTAGGGAGGTCACCCATCCTTAGGGAGGTCACCCATCCTAGGGAGGTCAACCATCCTTAGTTAGGTCACTCATCCTAAGTGAGGTTACCCATCCTAAGGTAGGTCTCCCATCCAAATGGAGGTCACCCATCCTACGAGAGGTTACCCATCCTAAGAGAGGTTAGCCACCCTAAGGGAGGTCACTCATCCTAGGGAGGTTACCCATCCTTAGTTAGGTCACCCATCCAATAGAAGGTTACCCATCCTAACGTAGGCTACCCATCCTACGGGAGGTCACCCATTCCAAATAAAGGTCACCCATCCTATGAGAGGTTACCTATCCTAAGAGAGGTTATACACACTAAGGGAGGTCACTCATCCTACGGGAGGTCACCCATCCTAAGGGAGGTCACCCATCCTACTAGAGGCCACCCATCCTACGGGAGGTTACCCATCCTACGAGAGGTCACCCATCCTAGGGAGGTTACCCATCCTACGGGAGGTCACCCATCCTACGGGAGGTTACCCATCCTACGAGAAGTCATCAATCCTACGGAGGTTACCCACCCTACGGCATATCACCCATCCTACGAGAGGTTACCCATCCTAAGGGAGGTCACCCATCCTACGAGAGGTTACCCATCTAAGAGAGGTTACCCATCCTAAGGGAGGTCACCCATCCAAATGGAGGTCACCCTTCCTAAGGGTGGTCACCCATACTTAGGGAGGTTACCCAACCTAAGGGAGGTTACCCATTCGGTGGTTACCCATAATGTAGGTTGGTTACCCATCATATGAAGGTCACCTATACTTAGGGAGGTTTCCCATCCGGAGGTTATCACCCATCCTAAGGGAGGTCACCTATCCTACGGGATATCACCCATCCTATGGGAGGTCATCCATTCTATGGGATATCACCCATCCTAAGGTAGGTCGGCCATCCTACGGGAGGTCAGCCATCCTACGGGTGGTCACTCAACCAACCGGAGGTCACCCATCCTAAGGGAGATTACCCATCGTATGGAGGTCTTCCAAACTTAGTGAGGTTACCCAACCTATTAGAGGTCACCTTTTACCCATCCTACGGTCATCCATCCTAAGAGAGATTACCCATCCTAAGGGAGGTCACCCATCCTAAGGATGGATAACCTTCCTTAGGATGGGTGACCTACCGTAGGATGGATAACATCCGTATGGGTAACCTCCATACGATGGGTGACCTTCATATGATGGGTAACCTCCCTTAGGATGGATGGCCTTCCTAGGATGGGTAACCTTTCTTAGGATGGGTGACCCATAGGATGGGTGATTTTCCTTAGGATGGGTAACCTCTCTTAGGATGGGTGACCTCTTGTAGGATGTGTAACCTACCTTAGGATGGGTAACCTATCTTAGGATGGATAACCTCTTTAGGATGGGTGACCTCCCTTATGATGGGTGACCTCCATTTGGATGGGTAACCTCCCTTAGGATGGGTAATATTCCGTAGGATGGCTGACCTCCCTTAGGATGGGTGATATCACGTAGGATGGTTGACCTCCCTTAGGATGGGTGACCTTTATATGATGGGTAACCTCCCTTAGGATGGGTGATATCCCGTAGGATGGGTAACCTCCTTAGGATGGTTGACCTCTCATAGTATGGGTGTCCTCCCTAGGATGGAAGACCTCCATAGGATGGATGACCTCCCATAGGATGGGTCACCCCTCGTAGGATGGATAACCTCCATATGGATGGGTGATATCCCGTAGGATGGGTAACCTCCATTTGGATGGGTGATATCTCGTAGGATGGGTAACCTCCCTAAGGATGGGTAACCTTCCAAAGGATGGGTGACCTATAGGATGTGTGACCTCTCGTAGGATGGGTGACCGCCCGTAGGTTAGGTGACCTCCCTAGGATGGGTAACCTCCTTTAGGATGAGTGACCTCCCGTAGGATGGGTGACCTCTCGCAGGATGGGTAACCTTCGGATGGGTGACCTCCCGTAGGATGTGTAACCTCTCGTAGGATGGGTAACCTCTAGTAGGATGGGTAACCTCTCGTAGGATGGGTAACCTCTCTTAGGATGGGTAACCAACTATATGATAGGTAACCTCTCATAGGATAGGTGTCCTTCCTAGGATGGGTGACCTCCATAGGATGGGTGACCTCCCTAAGGATGGGTTACCTCCCATAGGATGGGTGAGCTATAGGATGGATGACCTCTCATAGGATGCGTGATATCCTTCAGGATTGGTAACCTCTCTTGGGATGGGTGACCTCCCGTAGGATGGGTAACCTCACTAGGATGGGTAACCTCCCTTAGGATGGGTGACCTCCCTAAGTGTGGGTGACCTCCCTTAGGATGGGTGACCTCCCGTAGGATGGATAACCTCCCGTAGGATGGATGACCTCCCTAGGATGTGTAACCTCCCGTATGATGGGTAACCTTCCTTAGAATGGGTGCCTCCCTAGGATGGGTGACTTCCATTAGGATGGGTAACCTCCCTTTATATGGGTGACCTCCCATATGATAGGTAACCTCCGGTAGGATGGGTGACCTCCGGTAGGATAGGTGACCTCCCTAGGATGGGTGACCTCTCTTAGGATAGGCAATCTCTTGTAGGATGGGTGACCTCTAGTAGGATGGCTAACATCTCTGAGGATGGGTGACCTCCCTTAGGATGGGTAATCTTGACCTCTAGTAGGATGGGTGACCTACCGTAGAATGAGTAACCTCCCTTAGGATGGGTGGCCTCCCTAGGATGGGTAATCTCCCATAGAATGGGTGACCTTCATAGGATGGGTGACCTTCATAGGATGGGTGATCTCAAGTATGATAGGTAACCTCCTGTAGGATGAGTGACCTCCCTTAGGATGGATAACCTCCGTAGGTTGAGTGACATCCTTTAGGATGGGTAACCTCTCTTAGGATGGGTAACCTCCGTAGGATAAGTGACCTCCCTTAGGATAGTAACCTCTCTTAGGATGGGTAACCTATCATAGGATGGGTAACCACCCTTAGTATGGGTGACCTCTCGTAGGATGGGTAACCTCCCTAGGATGGGTGACCTCCCTTATGGTGGGTAACCTTCCTAGGATGGGTAACCTCTTTTAGGATGGGTAACCTCCCTAGGATGGGTAATCTCCGTAGGATAAGTGACCTCCCTTAGGATGGGTAACCTCTCTTAGGATGGGTAACCTCCCGTAGGATGGGTAACCTCCCTTAGGATGGGTGACCTCTCGTAATGGGTGACCTCCTTCAGGATAGGTAACCTCTCTTGGGATGGATGACCTCCCGTAGGATGGGTAGCCTCACTAGGATGGGAAACCTCCCTTAGGATGGGTGACCTTCCTAAGTGTGGGTGACCTCCATTAGGATGGGTGACCTCCCGTAGGATGGATAACTTCCCGTAGGATGGATGACCTCCCTAGGATGTGTAACCTCCCGTATGATGGATAACCTCCCTTAGGATGGGTGAACTCCCTAGGATGGGTGACTTCCATTAGGATGGTTAACCTCCCTTTATATGGGTGACCTCCCATATGATGGGTGACCTCCGGTAGGATGGTTGACCTCCGGTAGGATGGGTGACCTCCCTAGGATGGGTGAACTCTCTTAGGATGGGCAATCCCTCGTAGGATACGTGACCTCCCGTAGGATGGGTGACCTCTAGTAGGATGGGTAACATCTCTGAGGATGGGTAACCTCCCTTAGGATGGATAATCTGGACCTCTAGTAGGATGGGTGACCTACCGTAGAATGAGTGACCTCCCTTAGGATGGGTGGCCTCCCTATGATGGGTAACCTCTCATAGGATGGGTGACCTTCATAGGATGGGTGACCTTCATAGGATGGGTGATCTCAAGTATGATAGGTAACCTCCCGTAGGATGAGTGACCTCCCTTAGGATGGGTAACCTCCATAGGTTGAGTGACCTCCCTTAGGATGGGTAACCTCTCTTAGGATGGGTAACCTCCGTAGGATAAGTGACCTCCCTTAGGATGGTAACCTCTCTTAGGATGGGCAACCTATCATAGGATGGGTAACCTCCCTTAGTATGGGTGACCTCTCGTAGGATGGGTAACCTCCCTAGGATGGGTGACCTCCCTTAGGATGGGTAACCTTCCTAGGATGGGTAACCTCTTTTAGGATGGGTAACCTCCCTAGGATGGGTAATCTCCGTAGGATAAGTGACCTTCCTTAGGATGGGTAACCTCTCTTAGGGTGGGTAACCTCTCGTAGGATGGGTAACCTCCCTTAGGATGGGTGACCTCTCGTAGGATGGGTAAACCTCCCTAGGATGGGTGACCTCCCTTAGGATTGGTAACCTACTTAGGATGGGTAACCTCCCTTAGGATGGGTGACCTCCCTAGGATGGGTAACCTCCCGAAGGATGGGTAACCTCCTTAGGATGGGTGACCTTTCGTAGGATGGCTAACCTCCCGAGGATGGATGACCTCCCTTAGGATGGATAACCTCCCAAGGATGGGTAACCTCCCTTAGGATGGGTGACCTCCCGTAGGATGGGTGACCTCCCTAGGATGGGCAACCACCCTATGATGGGTAACCACTCATAGGATGAGTGACCTAAATTTGGATGGGTGACCTCCCTTAGGATGGGTAACCTCTCTTAGGATGGGTAACCTCCCTTAGGATGGGTGATATCCCGTAGGATGAGTGACCTCACGTATGATAGATGACCTTGGGGAGGTCAGCCATCCAATGGGATATCACCCATCCTAAGGGAGGTTACCCATCCTAGGGAGGTCACATATCCTACGGGAGGTTACCAATCCTAAGGGAGATTACCCATCCTAAGGGAGTTCACCCATCCTAGGGAGGTTACCCATCCGACGAGAGGTCATCCATCCTAAGGAGGTTACCCATCCTAAGGAAGGTCACCCATCCTAGGGAGGTCACCCATCATAGGGAGGTTACCTATCCTAAGGGAGGTCACCTATCCTAAGAGAGGTTACCCATCCAACGAGAGGTTACCCATCCTAAGAAAGGTCACTCATCCAACGGAGCTTTCCCATCCTACGGGAGGTTACCAATCCTAAGTGAAGTCACTCATCCTATGGGAGGTTACCTTTCATATGTGAGGTCACCCATACTATGAAGGTCGCCCATCCTATGAAGGTCACCCATACTATGAAGGTCGCCCATCCTATGAAGGTCACCCATCCTATGAGAGGTTACCCATCCTACGGAGGTCACCCATCCTAAGGGAGGTCACTCATCCTACGGTAGGTCACCCATCCTACTAGAGGTCACTCATCCTATGGTAGGTCACCTATCCTACTAGAGGTCTAGGTTACCCATCATAAAGGAGGTCACCCATCCTAAGAGAGGTTACCCATTCTACGAGAGGTCACCTATCCTACAGGAGGTCACCCATCCTACGAGAGGTTACCCATTCTAAGAGAGGTCACCCAACCTATGAGAGGTCACCCATCCTATGGGAGGTCACTCATCTCAAGGGAGGTTACCCATCCTAATGGAGGTCACCCATGCTAGGGCGGTCACCCATCCTAAGGGAGGTTACCCATCATACGTTAAGTTACACATCCTCGGGAGATCATCCATTCTACGGTAGGTTACCCATCCTACGGGAGAAAACCCATCCAAAAGGAGTCACCCATCCTAAGGGAGGTCACCTATTTTAAGGGAGGTCACCCATACATAGGGAGGTCACCCATCCTAATGGAGGCTACCCATCCTAGGAAGGTTACCCATCCTACGGGAGGTCACCCATCCCAAGAAAGGTTACCCATCCTTAGGAAGGTCACCCATCCTATGAGAGGTTACCCATCCTATGGGATATCACCCATCCTACGAGAGGGCACCAATCCAATAGGTCACCCATCCTATAGGAGGTCACCCATCCTTAGGGAGGTCACCCATCCTATGGAGGTCACCCATCCTAGGGAGGACACACATCCTATTAGAGGTTAACTATCATATAGGAGGTCACCTATCCTAAGAGAGGTTACCCATCCTACGAGACGTCACCCATCTTAAGGGAGGTCACCCATCCTTCTAGAGCTTACCCATCCTAATAGAGGATAACCATCCTACGGGAGGTCATCCATCCTACTTGAGGTCACCCATCCTAAGGGAGATTACCCATCCTAGGGAGGTCACCCATCCTACGGGAGGTCACCCATCCTACAAGAGGTCACCCATCCTGTAGGTCACCCATCCTATGGGAGGTCACCCATCCTATGGAGGTCACCCATCCTAGGGAGTTCACCCATCCTATGGAGGTCACCCATCCTATGGGAGGTCACCCATCCTATGGAGGTCACCCATACTATGAGAGGTTACCTATCATATAGGAGGTCACCCATCCTTAGAGAGGTTACCCGTTGAGAGGTCACCAATCCTACGGGAGGTCACCCATCTGACTAGAGGTTACCTATCCGACGAGAGGTTACCCATCCTATGGGAGGTCACCCATTCGGAGGTTACACATCCTATGAGAGGTCACCCATCCTAAGGGATGTTACCTATCCTAGGGAGGTTACCCATCCTAGGGAGGTTACCCATCCTTAGGAAGAACTCCCATAGGATGGGTAACCTCGCTTTGGATGGGTGACCTCCCTTAGGATGGGTGATATCTCGTAGGATGGGTAACCTCCATTTAGATGGGTGACCTCCCGTAGGATGGGTGTCCTTCCTAGGATGGGTAATATCTCTTAGGATGGGTAGCCTCTCGTAGGATGGGTGTCCTATCGTTGGATGGGTAACCTCCCTTAGGATGGGTGACCTCCCGTAGGATATGTAACCCCCCTAGGATGGGTAACCTCTCGTAGGATAGGTGACCTCCCGGAGGATGGGTAACCTCCCTAGGATGGGTAACCTCTCTTAGGATGGGTGACCTCCCTTATGATGGGTGACCTTCATTTGTATGGGTGACCTCTCATAGGATGGGTACCTTCCTGTATGATGGGTGACCTCCATGAGGATGGGTGACCTCCCTAGGATGGGTGACCTTCATATGATGGGTAACCACCCTTAGGATGGGTGACCTCCCGTAGGATGGGTAACCACCCTAGGATGGGTAACCTCCCTTAGGATGGGTGACCTATTGGATGGGCAACCTTCCTAGGATGGGTGACCTCCCTTATGATGGGTAACCTCTCATAGGTTGGGAGACCTAACTAAGGATGGGTAACCTCCCTAGGATGGGAAACCTCCCTTAGGATGGGTTACCTCCCTAGGATTGGTAACCACCCTAGGATGTGTAGCTCATCCTAGAGACGTCACCCATCCTACGGGAGGTCACCCATCCTAAGGGAGGTTACCCATCCTACGGGATATCACCCATCCTACGCAATATCACCCATCCTAAGGGAGGTTACCCATCCTTTGAAGGTCACCCATCATATGGAGGTTTCTCATCCTAAGGGAGGTCACCCATCCGGAGGTTACCCATCCTAAGGGAAGTCACCCATCCGAAAGATGGTTACCCATCATATGAAGGTCACCCATCGTATGAAGGTTACCCATCCTATGGTAGGTTTCCAGTCCTAAGGAAGGTTACCCATAATAACGGAGGTTACCTATCCTACGAGAGGTCACCCATCCTACGTGAGGTCACCCATCCTACGAGAAGTCACCCATCATAGGCGAGGTTACCCATCCTATGGAGGTTACCCATGATATAAAGGTCATCCATCGTATGGAGGTTACTCATCCTATGGTAGGTTTCATATCCTAATGAAGGTTACCCATCCTAAGGGAGGTTAC
Organism: Iris macrosiphon; assembly: GCA_036927795.1. Lineage (NCBI taxonomy): Eukaryota > Viridiplantae > Streptophyta > Magnoliopsida > Asparagales > Iridaceae > Iris > Iris macrosiphon. Next base: position 14,533 of record JAYESA010000272.1, read on the forward strand.
TTATTCTAAGGAGGTCACCCATCCTACGAGAAATCACCCATCCTAAGAGAGGTTACCCATCCTAGGGTGGTTACCAATCCTAGGGAGGTCACCCATCCTAAGGGAGGTTACCCATACTAGGGAGGCTACCTAGGAAGGTCACCTATCCTAAGGAAGGTTACTCATCCTAGGGAGGCCACCCATCCTAAGGGAGGTTACCCATCCTAGGGAAGCTACCCAACCTAGGGAGGTCACCCATCCTAAGGGAGGTTACTCATCCTAGGGAGGTCACCCATCCTATGAGAGATTACCCATCCTAAGAGAGGTCACCCATCTAAGGGAGGTCACCCATCCTACGGGAGGTCACCTATACTATGTTAGGCCACCCATCCTACGAGAGGTTACCCATCTTAAGAAAGGTTATCCATCCTACAGGAGATCACCCATCCTATGGGAGGTTACCCACCGTAAGGGAGGTTATCCATCCTAGGGAATACAAACATCCTACGGGAGGTCACCCATCCTACGAGAAGTCACCCATCCAGAGTTTACCCATACTATGGGAGTTTGCCCATCCTAAGGGATGCCACCAATCCTAAGGGAAATTACTCATCCTACGGGAGGTCACCCATCCTAAGTTAGGTCACCCATCCTAACGGAGGTTATCCATCCTACGGGAGGTCAGCCATCCCAAGGGAGGTTACCCATCCTAGGGAAGTTATCCATCCTAGGGAGGTAACCCATCCTACGGGAGGTTACCCATCCTAAGGGAGGTTACCCATCCTATAGGAGGTTACCTATCCTAGGGATCACCCATCCCAAGAGAGGTTACCCATCCTAGGGAGGTCACCCATCCTTAGGTAGGTCACACATCCTAAGAGAGGTTACCCATCCTAAGGGAGGTTACCCATCCTAAAAGAGGTCACCCATCCAAATGGAGGTTACCCATCATATGAAGGTTACCTATCCTACGGGTGGGAGGTTAACCATCCTACGGGAGGTTAACTATCCTATGGGATGTCACCCATCCTAAGAGAGGTTAACCATCCTACGGGAGGTTAACTAACCTCTCTTAGGATGGGTAACCTCTCGTAGGATGGGTTACCTCCATAGGATGGGTGAACTCTCTTAGATGGGTAACCTCTTGCAGGATGGGTAACCTCTCTTAGGATGGGTTACCCATCTTAGGATGGGTGACCTCCATAGGATAGGTAACCTCCCTAAGGATAGCTGACCTCTCGTAAGGATGGGTAACCTCCCTTAGGATGGGTAACCTCTCATAAGGATGGGTAACCTCCTTTAGGATGGGTAACCCACCTTAGGATGGGTGACCTCTCATAGGATGGGTGACCTCCCCTAGGATGGGTGACCTCCCCTAGGATGGGTAACCTCCCGTAGGATGGGTGTCATCCCTAGGATAGGTAATCTCCCTTAGGATAGGTAACCTCTCGTAGGATGGGTGACCTCCATTGGGATGGGTAACCTTCCTTAGGATGGATGACCACCCTTAGGATGGGTAACCACCCTTAGGATGGGTAACCTCCCTAGGATGGGTGACCTCCATAGGACAGTTAACCTCCCTTAGGATGTGTGACCTCCATTTAGATGGGTAACCTCTGGATGAGTGACCTCCCTTAGGATGGGTGACCTCCCTTAGGATAGGTAACCACCCTTAGGATGGGTGTCCTCCCGTTGGATAGGTGACCTCCATTTGTATGGGTAACCTCCCTAGGATGGGTGACTTCCCATAGGATGGTTATCCTCTCTTAGGATGGGTAACCTCCATAATGATAGGTGATCTCCCGTAGGATGGGTGACCTACCTAGGATGGGTAACCTCCCAAAGGATGGGTGACCTATAGGATGGACGACCTCTCGTAGGATGGGTAACCTCAATTTGGATGGGTAACCTCTCTTAGGATCGGTAACCTCTCTTAGGATGGGTAACCTCTCGTAGGATGGGTGACCTCTATTAGGATAGGTAACCTTCCTAGGATGGGTAAAATACCGTATGATGGGTGATCTCCTATAGAAAGGGTGACCTCCCTTAGGATGGGTAACCTCCATACGATGGGTGACCTTTATAGGATGGGTAATATCCCTTAGGATGGGTGACTTTCAAAGAATGGGTAACCTCCCATAGGATGGGTGACCTTCATAGGATGGGTGATCTCCCGTAGGATGGTTAACCTCCCTATAGGATGGGTGACCTCCCGTAGGATGGGTGACCTCCCATAGGATGGGTGACCTCCCTTAGGATGGGTCACCTCCCATAGGATAGGAAACTTTCTTAGGATGGGTGACCTTCATAAGATGGGTAACCTCCTATTGATGGATGACCTCCCATCGGATGGGTGACCTCCTATAAGATGGGTGACCTACCTTTGGATGGGTGACCTTCTTTTGATGGGTGACCTCCCTTAGGATGGGTAACCTCCCTTAGGATGGGTCACCATAATTTGGATGGGTGACCTCCCTAGGATGGGTAACCTCCCTAGGATGGTTAACCTTCATAGGATGGGTGACCACCCGTAGGATGAGTGACCTCCCTCCGGATGGGTGACCTCCCGTAGGATGGGTGACCTCCTATATGATAGGTAACCTCCATTTGGATGGGTAACCTCCCTTGGGATGGCTGACCTCTCATTGGATGTGTAACCTCCCGTATGATGGGTGACTTTACTTTTCCGAGGATAGGTAACCTCCGGATGGGTAACCTCCCTTGGGATGGCTGACCTCCCGTAGGATGGGTAACCTCCGTTAGGATGGGTGACCTCCCTTGGGATGGCTGACCTCTCGTAGGATGGGTTACTTTACTTTCCCTAGGATTAGTGACCTTCCTAGGATGGGTAACCTCCATTTGGATGGATAACCTCCCATGGGATTGCTGACCTCTCGTAAGATGGGTAACCTCCCGTAGGATGGGTGACCTCCCGTAGGATGGATGACCTCCCTTAGGATGGGTAACCTCTCTTAGGATGGGTGACCTCCCTAAGGATGGGTGACCTCCCCTAGGATGGGTGACCTATAGGATGGGTGACCTCTCATAGGATGGGTAACCTACCGTAGGATGGGTAACCTCCCTAGGATGGGTAACCACCCGTAGGATGAGTGACCTAACTTTGAATGGGTGACCTCCCATAGGATGGGTAACCTCTCTTAGGATGGGTGACCTCCCTAATGATGGGTGATCTCCCATATGATAGGTGATCTATAGGATGGGTGACCTTTCATAGGATAGGTAACCTCCGGTAGGATGGGTAACCTCCCTAGGATGGGTGACCTTCATATGTTGGGTAACCTTCCTTAGGATGGGTGACCTCCGGATGGGGGACCTTCTTTAGGATGGGTGACCTCCCGTAGGATGGGTGACCTCCGTAGGATGGGTAACCTCCATTTGGATGGGTGACCTCCTGTAGGATGGGTGACCTCCCCAGGATGGATAACTTCCCTAGGATGGGTAACCTCCATTTGGATGGGAGACCTCCTGTAGGATGGGTAACCTCCATTTGGATGGGTGACCTCCTATAGGATGGGTGACCTCCCTAGGATGGGTAACTTCTCCAGGATGGGTAATCTCTCTTAGAATGGGTGGATGGGTAACCTCTCTTAGGATGGGTGACCTATAGGAGGATGGGTGACATCCCGTAGGATGAGTGACCTCCCATAGGATGGGTAATCTCCAAAGGATGGGTAACCTCCATAGGATGGGTGACCTTCATAGGATGGGTAACCTCCATCCTCTCTTAGGATGGGTAACCTCCATAGGATAGCATAGGAGGTCACCCATCCTATGATGGTCACCCATCCTAAGGAGGTCACCCATCCGGAGGTTACACATCCTAAGGGAGGTTACCCTTTCGGAGGTCACCCATCCTAAGGGAGGTAACCCATCCTATAGGTCACCCATCCTATCGGAGGTCACCCATCCTATGAAGCCCATCCTACTGGACGTCACCCAATCTAAGGTAGGAAACCCATCCTATGGGAGGTCACCTTTCCTACGGGAGGTCATCCATCCTTGGGAGGTCACCCATCCTATGGGTGGTTACCCATCCTACGGGAGGTTACCCATCCTAGGGAGGTCACCCATCCTACGGGAGGTCACCAATACTAGGGAGGTTACCCATCCTACGTGAAGTCACCCATCCTAAGGGAGGTTACCCATCCTACGAGAGGTCACCAATCCTACGGGAGGTCACCTATCCTAAGGTAGGTTACCCATCCTAGGGAGGTCACCCATCCTACGAGAGGTCACCCATCCTAGGGAGGTTACCCATCCTACGGGAGGTCACTCATCCTAAGGAAGGTTACCCATCCTACGAGAGGTGACCCATCCTGACCTCCATAAGATGGGTGACCTATAGGATGGGTGACCTCCCATAGGAAGGGTAACCTCTCTTAGGATGAGTGACCTGCACTTGGATGGATGACCTACCGTAGGATGGGTGACCCCCCGTAGGATGGGTAACCTCTATTTGGATGGGTAACCACCCGTATGATGGGTGACCTCTCATAGGTTGGCTAACCTCCCGTAGGATGGATGACCTCCCGTAGTATGAATGACCTCCCTAGAATGGGTGGCCTCACGTATGATAGGTAATCTCCCTTAGGATGGGTGACGTTCCTAGGATGGGTAACCTCCCGTAGGATGGGTAACCTCCCAAAGTATGGGTGACCTCCCTAGGATGGGTGACTTTCATATGATGGGTAACCTCCCTTAGGATGGGTGAGCTCCCTAAGGATGGGTGACCTCCTATAGGATGGATGACCTATAGGATGGGTGACCTCTCTTAGGATGGGTGACCTCCCTATGGATGGGTAACCTCCCTCAGGATGGGTGACCTCTCGTAGGATGGGTTACGACCCGTATGATGGGTGACCTCTCATAGGTTGGGTAACCTCCCTAGGATGGGCAACCTCCTTAGAATGGGTGACCTCCCTTAGTTTGGGTAACCTCGCTTTGGATGGGTAACCACTCGTAGGATGGGTGACCTCCATTTGGATGGGTGACCTCCCTTACGATGGATAACATCTCTTAGGATGGGTAACCTCTATTAGGATGGGTAACCTCTCTTTGGATGGGTAACCTCTCGTAGGATGGGTGACCTCCATTTGGATGGTTGACCTCCCTTAGGATGGGTACATCTCTTAGGATGGGTAACCTCTCGTATAATGGGTAACCTCCATTTGGATGGGTGACCTCCCTTAGGATGGGTGACCTCCCGTAGGATACGGAGGATACCTATCCTCAGGGTGGTTACCCATCCTTTAGGAGGTTACCGATCCTATGAATGTCCCCGATCCTAAGGGAGGTCACCCTTCTGGAGGTTACCCATCCTATGGTAGGTCACCCATCCTAAGGGAGGTTACCCATCCTATGAAGGTCACCCATTCTAAGGGAGGTCACCCTTCCGGAGGTTACCCATCCTAAGGGAGGTTACCCTTCCGGAGGTTACCCATCCTAAGGGAGGTCACAAATCCAAATGGAGGTCACCCATCCTATAAGAGGTTACCCAACCTACGGGAGGTCACCCATACTTAGGGATGTTACCCAACCTATGAGAGTTCACCCATCCTACGGGAGGTCACCCATCCTAAGGGAGGTTACCCATCCTAAGAGAGGTCACCCATCCTAAGGGAGGTCAACCATCCAAATGGAGGTCACCCATCCTACTAGAGGTTACCCATCCAAATAGCGGTCACCCATCATACTCATCCTAGAGAGGTCACCCATCCTACGGGAGGTCACCCATCCTACGGGAGGTTACCCATCCTAGGGAGGTTACCCATCCTAAGAGAGGTCACCCACCCAAATGGAGGTCACCCATCATACTCATCCTAGGAAGGTCACCCATCCTACGGGAGGTCACCCATCCTAGGGAGGTTATCCATCTTGGGGAGGTAACCCATCCTAAGGGAGGTTACCCATCCTAAGAGAGGTCATCCATCCTATGGGAGGTCACCCATCCTAAGAGAGGTTACCCATAAAAATAGAGGTCACCCATCCTACGAGAGGTCACCCATCCGGAGGTTACCAATCCTACGGGAGGTCCCCCATCCTAGGGAGGTTACCCATCCTATAGGTCACCCATCGTATGGAGGTCACCCATCTACGGGAGGTCACCCATCAGGAGGTTACCCATCCTATGGGAGGTCACTCATCCAAGGGAGGTCACCCATCCTATGTGGGTCAACCATCCTAGGGAGGTTGCCCATCCTACGTGAGGTCACCAACCTATAGAGGTTACCCATCCCAAGGGAGGTTACCCATCAAAAGGGAGGTCAGCCATCCTAAAGGAGGTTACCCATCCAAATAGAGGTTAACCATCCTAAGGAGGTCACCCATCCAAATGGAGGTCAGCCATCCTAGGGAAGTCACACATCCTACGATAGGTCACCCATCATATGGGAGGTTACCCATCCTATGAGAGGTCACCCATCCTATGGGAGGTCACCCATCCTAAGGGAGGTCACCTAAACTACGGGAGGTTACCCATCCTTGGGAGGTCAACCATCCTAACGTAGGTTACCCATCCTAAGGGAGGTCAACCATCCTAACGGAGGTTATCCATCCTTAGGGAGGCTACCTATCCTACGGGAGGTTACCCATCCTAATGGAGGTTATCCATCATATGAAGGTAACCCATACTTAGGGAGGTTACCCATCCGGAGGTTATCCATCCTATGGAAGGTCACCCATCCTAAGGGAGGTTACCAATCATATGAAGGTCACATATAGTATGGAGGTCACCCATCCTTAGGGAGGTTACCCATCGTATGGAAGTCACCCATCCTAAGGGAGGTTATCCATCATATGAGGGTCACCCATACTTAGGGAGGTTACCCATCCGGAGGTTACCCATCCTACCGGAGGTCACCCATCCTAACGGAGGTCGCCCATCAAAAGGGAGGTTACCCATCATATGAAGGTCACCCATCGTATGGAGGTCACCCATACATAGGGAGGTTACCCAACCTATGAGAGGAAACCCATCCTATGGTAGGTTACCCATCTAAATGGAGGTCACCCATCCTACGAAAGGTTACCCATCCTAAAAGAAGTTACCCATCCAAATCGACTCACCCATCCTATGACAGGTTACCCACCCTTAGAGAGGTTACCAATCCGACGGGAGGTCAACCATCCTACGGGAGGTTACCCATCCTAAGGGAGGTTACCCATCATATGAAGGTCACTCAACCTAAGGGAGGTCACCAATCCTCAGGAAGGTCACCCATACTAAGGGAGGTCACCCATTCTAGGGAGTTTACCCATCCTAGGGAGGTCACCTATCCTAACGAAGGCTAGCCATCCTTAGGGAAGTTACCCATCCTAGGGAGGTCACCCATCCTAACGGAGGTTACCCATCCTAAGGGAGGTTACCTATCCTACAGGAGGTCACCCATTCTAAGGGAGGTTACCCATCCTACTGGAGGTCACCCATTCTAAGGGAGGTTACCCATCATACTAGAGGTCACCCATCCTAGGAGAGGTCAATTATTCTAAGGGAGGTCACCCATCCTAAGGAAGGTTATCCATCATATAAAGGTCACCCATACTTAGGGAGGTTACCTATCTGGAGGTTACCCATCCTACGGGAGGTCACCCATCCTAAGAGAGGTCACACATCCTACGGGAGGTCACCCACCTACGGGATATCACCCATCCTAAGGAAAATATGTCACTCATCCTACGGGAGGTTACCCAGAATAAGAGAGGTTACCCTTCCATATGGAGGTTACCCATCCTATGAAGGTCACCCATCCTACGGGATATCACCCATCCTAAGGGAAATAGGTCACTCATCCTATAGGAGGTTACCCATCCTAAGATAGGTTACCCATCCAAATGGAGGTCACCCATCCTAAGGGAGGTCACCCATCATATGAAGGGCACCCATGCAACGGGATATCACCCATGCTAAGGGAAATAGGCCACTCATCCTACGGGAGGTTAACCATCCTAAGATAGGTTACCCTTCCAAATGGAGGTTACCCATCCTATGAAGGTCACCCATCCTACGGGATATCACCCATCCTAAGGGAAAAAGGTCACTCATCCTACGGGAGTTTACCCATCCTAAGAGAGGTTACCCATCCAAATGGAGGTCACCCATTCTATGGAAGGTAACCCATCCTTAGGGAGGTCACCCATCCTAAGAGAGGTTACCCATCCTAGGGAGGACATCCATCCTACGAGAGGTGACCCATCCAAAGGAAGGTTACCCATCCTATGAGAGGTCATCCATCCTACGAGAGGTTACCCATCCTAAGAGAGGTTACCCAACCTATAGGTCACCCATCCATCTTATGGGAGGTTACCCATCCTACGATCCCTAGGATAGATGACCTCCCAAAAGATGGGTGACCTCCATGAGGATGGGGGACCTCTCTTAGGTTGGTGACCTCGCTTAGGATGGATGACCTCCTTAGGATTGGTGACCTAATATAGGATGGGTGACCTACCTTAGGATGGGTGAACTAATATAGGATTGGTGACCTCCCTTAGGATGGGTGTCCTCACGTAGGATGGGTAAGCACCCTTAGGATGGGTGATCATATGTAGGATGGGAGACCTCCCTTAGGATGGGGGACCTTTCGAAGGATGGGGGACCTCCCTTAGGATGGGTGACCTCGCTTAGGAAGTGTAACATCTCTTAGGATGGTGACCTCCCATAAGATGGGTGACCTTCCTTAGGATGGGTGACCTCCCGTAGAATGGGTAACCTCTATTTGGATGGGTAACCTCCTTTATAATGAGTGACCCCCATTAGGATAGGTAACCGCCCTTTGGGTGGGTAACCTCTCTTGGGATGGGTGACCTTCATAGGATTTGTAACCTCTCGTAGGATGGGTAACCTCCCGTAGGATGGGTGACCTCTCTAGGATGGATAAACTCTCTTAGGATGGGTAACCTCTCTTAGGATGGATAACCTCTCATAGGATGGCTAACCTCCATAAGATGGGTGACCTCCCTTAGGATGGGTGACCTCCGTACGATGGGTGACCTTCATATGATAGGTAATCTCCTTTTGGATGGGCCACCTTTCTTTGGATGGATAACCTCTCTTAGGATAGGTGACCTCCATACGATGGGTGACCTTCATGGTCACCCATCCTAAGGGTGGTCAGCTATCCTAGGGAGGTCTGGTCAACCATCGTATGGAGGTCACACATCCTAAGGGAGGTTACCCATCATATGAAGATCACCCTTCCTAGGGAGGTCACCCATCCTAAGGGAGGTTACCAATCATATGAAGGTCACCCATCCTAGGGAGGTCACCCATCCTAAGCGAGGTTAGCCATCATATGAAAGTCACCCATCCTAGGGTGGTCACCCATCCTAAGGGAGGTTACCCATCCTAAGGGAGGTCACCCCTCATCCGGGAGGTCACCCATCCAAATGGAGGTTACCAATCCATGGGAGGTCACCCATCCAATAGGAGGTCACCAATCCTAGGGAGGTCACCCATCCTATGGGAGGTCACCAATCCTTAGGGAGGTCACCAATCCTAGGGAGGTCACCCAATCCTATGGAGGTCACCAATCCTAGGGAGGTCACCCATCCTATGGGTCACCCATCCTAAGGGAGGGCACCCATCCTTAGGGAGGACACCCATCCTAAGAGAGGTTACTCATCCTAGGGAGGTTACCCATCCTATAGAAGGTCACCCATCCTACGGGAGGTCACCCATCCTAAGAGAGTTTACCCATCCTATAAGTCACCCATCATACGTAAGGTCACCCATCCTACATGAGGTCACCCATCCTAGGGAGGTCACCCATCCTAAGGGAGGTTACCCATCTTAAGGGTGGTTACCCATCCTAGGGAGGACACCCATCCTATGGGAGGTCACTCATCCTAGGTAGGTCACCTATCCTATGGGAGGTATCCCATCCTTAGGGAGGTCACCCATCCTAAGGAGGTTACCCATCCTAAGAGATGTCACCCATCCTATTGGAGGTCACCCATCCTAGGGATATTAGCCATCCTATGGGAGGTCACCCATCCTACGGGAGGTCACACATCCTAGGGAGGTTACCCATCCTTCTGGAGGTCACCAATCCAAATGGAGAGGTCACCCATCCTAGGGAGATTACCCATCCAAATGGAGGTTACCCATCCTAAGGAGGACACCCATCCTAGGGAGGACACCCATCATAGGGAGGTTACACATCCTATAGGTTATCCAACATAGGGAGGTCACCCATCCTATAGGTCACCCATCCTATGGGAGGTCATCCATCCTTAGGGAGGTCACCCATCCTAGGGAGGTTACCTATCCTATGGAAGGTTACCCACCTATGGAGGTTGCCCATCCTATGGGAGGTCACCCATCCTTAGGGAGGATACCCATCCTACGGTAGGTCACCCATCCTAGGGAGGACACCCATCCTATAGGTCACCTATCCTTAGAGAGGATACCTATCCTACGGAAGGTCACCCATCTTACGGAGGATACCCATCCTATAGGTCACCTATCCTAAGGGAGGTTATCCATCGTAAGGGAGGTTACCCATCCTACAGGAGATCACCCATCCTAAGGGAGGTCATCCATCCTACGAGATATTACCCATCCTAAGGGAAGTTTCCCATCCTCTGAAGGTCACCCATCCTAAGGGAGGTTGCCCATCATAAGGAAGGTTACCCATCCTAAGGGAGGTCACCTATCATACGCGAGGTCACCCATACTAAGAGAGGTCAACCATCCTAGGGAGGTCACCCATCCTAGGAAGGACACCCATCCTACGAGAGGTCACCCATCCTATGGGAGGTCACCCATGGTAGTGAGGACACCCATCCTACGGGTGGTCTCCCATCCTACGGGAGGTTACCCATCCTAGGGAGGTCACCCATACTTAGGGAGGTTACCCAACCTATGAGAGGTCACCCATCCTAGAGAGGTCACCCATCCTATGAGAGGTTACCCATCCAAATAGAGGTCACCCATCCTGCGGGAGGTCACCCATCCTAGGGAGGTTACCCATCCTACGGGATATCACCCATCCAAATGGCGGTTACCCATCCTACGGGGTACCACCCATCCTGTAGGAGGTCACCCATCCTATGGAGGTCACCCAATCTAAGAGAGGTTACCTATCATAAGGAAGGTTACCCATCCTAAGGGATGTCACCCATACCTAGGGAGGTCACCGATCCTACGGGAGGTCACCCATCCTAGGGAGGTCACCCATCCTACGGGAGGTCACACATCCTAAGGGAGGTTACCCAACCTAGGGAGGTTACCAATCCAATGGGAGGTCACCCATCCTAAGGGAGGTCTCTCATCCTAGGGAGGTCACCCATCCTATGGGAGGTCACCCATCCTGTGGGAGGTTACCCATCCTTCGGGATATCACCCATCCGATGAGAGGTCACCCATACTATAGGTCACCTATCCTATGGGAGGTAACACATCATTAGGGAGGTCACCCATCCTACGGGAGGTTACCTATCCTAGGGAGGTTACCCATCCTACGGGATATCACCCATCCAAATTAAGGATGACCTTCAATTGGATGGGTGACCTCCCGTAGGATCGGTGACCTCCCGTAGGATGGATGACCTCCCTAGGATCGGTGACGTCCATTTGGATGGGTGATCTCCCTAGGATTGGTGACCTCTCGTAGGATGGGTAAACTCTGGTAGGATAGGTGACCTCCCGTAGGATGGGTGACCTCCCTAGGATGGGTGACTTCCTTAGAATGGGTGACCTCCCGTAGGATGGGTGACCACCCTTTGGATGGGCGACTTCCCTAGGATGGGTGACCTTCATATGATGGGTATTCTCCCTTAGGATGTGTTACCTCCCTTAGGATTGGTGACCTCTCGTAGGATGGGTGACCCATATACGATGGGTGACCTTCATATGATGGGTAACCTCCCTTAGGATGGGTGACCTCCCGTAGGATGGGTGACCTCCAGATGGGTAACCTCCCTTAGGATACGTAACCTCCCTTATGATGGGTAACCTCTCGTAGGATGGGTGACCTCCATTTGGATGGGTAACCTCCCGTAGGATGGGTAATCTCCTTTAGAATGGATAACCTCTAGTAGGATGGGTGACCTCCCATAGGATGGGTGACCTCCCTAGGATGGGTAACGATGGGTGACCTCCCGTAGGATGGGTGACCTCCTGTAGGATGGGTAACCTCCCTGACGATGGGAGACCTCCCGTAGGATGGGTGACCTCTCGTAGGATGGGTAACCTCCCTTAGGATAGGTGACCTAACATATGATGGGTGACCACCCTAGGATGGGTGACCTCAATTTGGATGGGTGGCCTCCCGTAGGATGGGTGACCTCGCGTAGGATGGGTGACCTCCCGTAGGATGGGTGACCTCCCTTAGGATGGGTAATCTCCCGTAGGATGGAAGATACCCCGTAGGATGGGTAACCTTCCTTAGGATAGGAAATCTACCATAGGATGGGTAACCTCCATACGATAGGTGACCTTCATATGATGGGTAACCTCCCTAAGGATGGGTGACCTACCGTAGGATGGGTAACCTCCCTAGGATGGGTGACCTTCAGATGATGGGTAATCTCCCTTAGGATGGGTAACCTCCCTTAGGATGGGTGACCTCTTGTAGGATAGGTGACCCCTGTATGATGGGTGACCTTCATATGATGGGTGACCTCCCGTCGGATGGGTGACCTCACGTAGGATGGGTGACCTCCGGATGGGTAACCTCCCTTAGGATAGGTAACCTCCCTTAGGATGGGTAACCTCTCGTAAGATGGGTTACCTCTATTTGGATGGGTGACCTCCTGTAGGATGGGTGACCTCCCAAAGATGGGTGACCTCTCGTAGGATTGGTACAGTACGATGGTTCCGCCAGATGGGGCCAGATACTTTTTTGGGCAACGAGACTGCAGAAGAGATCTCCGATTGGGTCACCAACACAGAGATGCTACTAGATGCTTCACAACTACATCCAGAACTCTGGATGACCGCAGTGAGGGCCCAACTAAAAGGCAACGCCCATCATTGGTGGGATTCTATTGAGCGCAGTATAGGTAAGACCCAGACATGGGAACAGTTCTTAGAGTACTTCAACGTGAAGTATTTCCCGACTACAGTCAGAAATACCCTGTACTCCCAGTTTCTATATCTAGAACAAGGAAATATGACTGTAGACGTATACGTCGCAGAGTTTAGCAGACTTAGCAGATTTTGTGCCGTCCTGATACCCAATGACCTAGAGAAAGCCCAGAGGTTCCATCACGGCCTTATAGAAGCATGAAATATGTTGGGGAATTGTCCGCGCTGCGGATTCGAGATCGAGAAGAGTTGATGTGCCCTATTTCTTCTTTCATACTCTATGGGGTAAAGCGGGGTACGGTCAGTTCACCGGGAGGATCGCCCTCCCAATTCGAAGTTTTTTCCTGGAAGTTTCAACCGTCGAATGATTATCCCTGCCCGATGGGTCTACATTCATCCCTGAATGTCGTCGGGTACTGTTCACTTCCCCGCCATTCTTGTAACCGTCATCTGTAATCCGTGCAGGTGTGTCCGCACCCCCTGGAGTGGACGAGAAAGAAAGGATTTATCGGAGCAACCCCCCTGGTTCCAGACCCAGGAGTTTATTTTACAGTCAAAACCCCCAATATACATGAAGTCCTTTCCTGCGTAAAACAGAGCTTCAAGGTTGTTTGGCGTAATAAGGCTTTAGAGATGTCTGAGTAAAACAGATCTTCAAGATTCCGATGAGCCGATCACAAAATTGCCCGTCAAGTGGGGCCTGTGGGGCCCACGATACACGATTTTGTCAACGTTCACAGAATCAAACCAAACTTGGGTCACAGGACCAGCGTATTGCTACGAGTCTGATGGCGCAAGTTTCGTCTCGATCCGACGTGTGTACACAAAGTTACAGCGCATTACAGAACAGGCGAATACGGGACGGTGTCGGCGGATACGCGTTGATTTCGGTGTGCACGCACATCCGAATCGACTTCTGCAAAATCCCACACGTCTGTATCAACGACGCGCACGTTTCGGTAAAGACCGCGTGTGACCAAGTCGTCCCGTTTGGCGGGGCGTACTCAGTTCCGGGGTGAAACAGGGCATTGTTTTTCCTGTTTTTGGATCGCGGTTCGTGATCGCCACAGGACGCGATACACCGAGCGGTTTGCCCGGGCACCGAGAGGGTCATGCAATCTACACGACGCAACTGACGGAATCGAAAACGGGTAAACGAGCAGGGAGATACGCGTACCTGAACAAGGCTCCAGAAAACTGAGTTTTCGTGTCCGTGTCGACACGAAGTGGGCCGTGTCCTGTGTCCTGTGCCGTGTTTCGCGTCCACGGAGGCCCTAGGGTTGCTGGAGACTGGCCGGAGCGGCTCGCTGGAGGAGGGCGGCGCGACGAGGGGGTTAGCCGGAGTCGGGGTTCTCGCCGGAGAAGAAAGGGAAAGGGGGAAAACCTAGGCGGCCGGCTGGGGTTTCTCGGACTGCTGTTGGTGCTGTGGAGGCCGCCGGAGGGAGGCGAAGGCTGGGGAGGCGTCGTCGAGAACGGAGGAGCCGGAGGGAGGCGGATGGTGCTGGTGGCTCTGGCTCGAAGGGCGACGGAGGAACTAGGGCTTAGGTGGGGCTCTCGGCAGAGAGGACGATGGAGGAAGAGGCCAGGGAGGAGGTCGAGCGGGGGAGGCATGGCCGGGCGGAGCGGGAGGTCTGGGCTGCGGGCTGAGGGCGGAGGGAGAAGGTGTCGGGCACGGCGGGGGAAAATAGGGTTCAGGGGAGAGAGATGAGGTCGTCGACGGCTGAGGGTTCAGCGGCGAGGAGGGGAGGAGACGGACGCGGGCGGTACGCCGGAGTCGGGCTGCGCCGCTGGGTCGGAGGATCGGCGCCGGAGTCTCGCCGGAGGCGGCTGGGGAAAGGGTAGCCTCTGGCGGCTAGGGTTAGGGCTAGAATTAGGGATTTTTGTTAATTAAGGATTTGGGGATTAGGAATTTGGGATCTTTTCTTTTTTGTGGAGAAAAACTTAGGAAATTAGGTTTTTATACCTACAGAAATTGGACTAGGGTTAGTCCTAGGATTTGGGCTGGGTCAACGCTCCTTGGGCTTGGCATCGGCTCTCATGGGGATGCCGGGCGTTGGCACGGATTTAATTCAGTTTAATCCTACATCGGTTTCTAGGGCTTCAAAAATGATTCCGGGGTCCAATAAATTCACAAAAAATTACCCTAGGTCCGGTTTTCCATTTTACACCATAAAATATTATTTCCATAATATTTTAATATGAATTAACCGTAATTAAAAATCAGTAAAATGCCAAAGGCCTAGGTTTTAATTCCCGAAAATTTCAGAAAATTTGGGGAAAAATCCAAATTTAAAATTCTGAAAATCAGGGGGCTTACAATCTACCCAACTTATAAAAATTTTGTCCTCGAAATTAAAATAGGGTTTGGTTCTCTTTATCAAATCTCACTTGATTACAGTCTAAAGAATTCCTCCTAAGTGAACATTGCGGTCTCTACCCAACTTAAAATTTACCCATCTATCATCTAAGGCTATACATCTAATAAAGCTATGCCCTAAATTATTTAATCATGTTATTGAATCCTCAAGTCTTTAACACCAAAAATATCACCTATGATATTTCCTTAATCATATATAAAGGGTCATCAACAATACGACCGGCCTGTGGGGTATATCTAGTACTGTCTATGTATCAAACTTATACCAAGAACGAGGTTTCGTCTTTCCGAAATAAGGGAAGACGGAGATCAAAATAAAGAGTTCAAGGGTGAGGTGATAGAATAGAAGTATCGGGATCAAGGCGTTTTAAAGAATTCAAAGGGGAATGGTCAAGCAGTTGTGGATTGAAATCCTATTCTGGGAATTCTTTGTTCGCATGCTCGTATTAGTACAGTTATGTAACCGATACGATATATCAAACATGTCTAGGGCAAGTATATTCGTCTACTAATCACTACTTATCTCAATCCACGCAAAGTAGCGTTACGAAGGGCGAATCAAGCGCACTAAGGTTGGCCAGACCTTAATACATTGATTCTGAAATGTATCAGTGTGTTAACCCACTTATACATATATTATGATCAAGCTCGATAAAAGGATAAGCTTGCAAAACTAGGCTATATTAGCAGCATAAGTTAAGGTAGTACAACAAATATGAGTACGCTAGATGATGATGAAAGGAGATACAAATTATTCAAGTTCACAAAACAAAACAAACAAGCAACCATAATAATAACAGACTCTACAATCTCTACAGTTATCATACAACCTCCTTGTCTAAGTCGCTAGTCGACCAAATAGGGGCAAGGACCTCTAAATTCTATTGTCTGAATAACCACTATCTTATTATACAAGTCTAAAGTCGTGTCATCCTAGTTCACCTCATCAATGGGTCAATAGGGCTAGTTGGTATTATGTTGTGAGGCATACTACCCAACTTATAACAATAAACTAATACTGAAATCGTCTTAAGGATACCGTGGAAACTCTGGTTAAGGTCTACGATAAGGGGTCTTGGTACCTATTAGGGTATCCTCCTATATTATATAGGTCAGGGTCGTCTTAAGTCTTAGTCATCGTGTTTATAGAACAAGTGTCTTACTAGCCGTTAAGGGGGAAGGGATCTAACTGGTATCGAGGTGGGGTACAAATAACGCAACTTAAAGCTAAGGGGTAATCATCGGGTCACAATCTATAATAATAACTTAAACTGCCCAGTTCTAACTACCAATCACCTAGAAAATAAAAACTTTAGAGTAACAACCAAAATAAACAATAAGAAGCGCACAGGAATCAAGGCAGGATGCAAGTCAAGAAATTAATTCGAATCTGATATAGATGTCAAGAACGATTCAAGCAAGTGGATGAGATTCTTATCCTATTCTTACTGCAGGCTTGCTCGGTCCCTAAGTTGAAACCGAACAATTTAGTCGTCGACCTGCATGGGCCACCACAAAAACCATGTCATGCCCCAGTCCTAAAATACCGAGGGACTAGACACGTGGCACTGGCCAGCAGCATGCACCGATGGATAACCCAATTTAATGGATCCATCAGGGCATAATTAAGCTGTAAAAACAACAATATGGGGTCTGAATATACTAATCTCATCCAAAGAATAAATACAGCAATATCAGAATCATAGGCAAGATCATAACTCAATAAAATATAAACTCGGGAATAACCCGATGATGAGTCTGATACATCTGTCAAGATACAAGAATAAAGATAACTACATCAAATACTAAGTATGGAAACAGTAGATATACTCAGAAGATAACCTCGGGGATCACTCGTCTACTGGATCCGGTACTGCTCCGGTGTCTGCTCCTGCTCCTGCTAATGCTCCTGTCCTGTACAACTCTGGGTAGATCTCGTCTGCAATATCTGGGGACATAATCCGGATCCAGGTCCTCAGGGGACATAGCAAGGTATCAGAAAGCTCATGCCAAAATAAATAATAATGCAGTGCAGCAATAAATAAAGCAATAGGGTAAAAATGTAACCATCTATGTAAAATGTTGGTGAGAACATCACCAGTACTCAGGCTGAGACTACTACAAGCTCTGTGTAGGGGAGCCGGTAGCAGCTATATCATGTAGTTGTCTAGCTCGTAGTGAGACTAAGACGCCGGCATAATATAGTCAACCTGTAGCATATGTGTCTCTCCAGCAATAAATGGAACAATAGAAAAACACTAAATAACCAGCTAAGTGATATGCAAGATGAGAGCAGCATAAGAACTCAGGCTGAAACCACTACAAGCTCTGTGTCAGGGAGCCGGTAGCAGTGATATCATGTGGTTGTCTAGCTCGTAGTGAGACTAAGACACCAGCAGTCGTCTAGCTCGTAGTGAGACTAAGACGCTGTCATAATATAAATAATCAACCTGTAGCCTGTGTGTCTCTCCCCACCCAATATAATCACACGTCCCATGTCTATGTGGCCCCATGTCCATGTCACGCACAATCATCTCTAATGCAACAAGTCATATAATGTCTAGGAATATAATATCAATGTCAAGTCCTGTATCCTATACAGAATCACCATGAATATCTTAGGAAGATCCTGTCTCATGAATAGTGTTAAGTGTCCTGGGTCATGATGTACTTTGTCACTACCACATTCCGAAAACAGGGGTATTTTCGAATTTTTACAATATTTAATATTATGTTATTTACAATTAATTAATTGCATGATAGTGTATTTGATTTAAATGATTTTGTGCGATGTGTGATTAAATATATAATTATATGCAGTGTTAATTATTTTATTTTAGCTAGCAGACCAGACCTAGAAGCCTAGTAGACGAACCCCTGTCCGAATTATAGAATTCTGGATTTTGTTATTTTTATTTAGAATTTAATAATTGGAGATTGTAATTAATTATCGTATTTTATTTATATTTTTGCGCATTGCCTTCGCTTCGATATTTGGAGCACTATCCAGACTTTTGTCTTCCAACAAATTTCACCATCTTGCCCTAGACATGCCCGCCTTCGATTCTGCTATTTTTGTAACTCATAATTTTGCTCCCTGTACATTGTTTCTGGCCGCACAAAAATCGTCGCGGACGTTATTTTAATTTCCTATTTTTGTATCGTTGTGCGTTCCAATCGAAAATTGGAGGCCATCTTGACCTATTTTTCGTGCGACCCAAATTAGGGTAATATTCTGTTCTGAGTCTTCTTCAATATTGGTATTGATGACTTGATCTGATTTTGATCCCAAGTACTCCTAATTAATTGTTGAACACAACTTGCATTTATTTCTATTTAATTTGAGGATACCATTTTATCTGATTTTAAAATCCCAAATTAATTCCAGTGCCCTACAAATTCAGCCCATACCCATCTTACAGTGCCCCCTGACCCTACAAAATATCGGACCCCGAATCGCCCGCCAAATTTTCATCATTTCATGCGTTTGTGCAATTTCCCGAATTTAAGGGGCTAAGTTGCAATTATTTAATTGTATGTGCCAACACCTAATTATTTTAACCAATGAGGGAACCCACTATTTTTAATTAATTAATCTCACCCTCATCCCCATGAATAAATTCCTCATGTTCAATCTGGACCACTCAATTAATGGAGTGCATCCTCACCCTCCATCATGACACCCTCTCTCCTATTTAATATCATGTCCTATCAAACCCTAATCCCTAGACTACCTAGAAAACACCACCTCACAAGCCTCCAAAATTTCCCAAGCCCCCACATCCTCTCTCTCCTACGTTGGAAACCTCTTCCTTTCTTTTCTTCCTTTCTCCTTCTTTTCTTCTCTTTCTTTTCTTCTTCTTCTTCCTTCTTTCTTTCTCCTTCTTCTTTAGTTTTATTTTTTCAAATTTCTAGGGGGAAGAGGGAACACTGTTCCCTTGCTGGGAACTCCCCAACCCGATTCTCTGTTCCCGGCGGGCGGCCAACTCCGGTGGCCGAGCCCCCGTGCCCTGCTGCTCTTCTTCCCGGTCCGGCTACCACCTACACCATTCACCACCACCATCAACAGTGTCCGGCCGGCTGCTCCAAGCCCGGAGCCCCTCGCGCCGGCGGCGCTGCTGCACCCCCTCCGGCGACTGTCCGGCGCCGAGTCACTGTCCGGTTGCTCCCCCTCCCTCTCCTCTGTAAGCTTCCATCTTCTCTTCTCTCTCTTTGTATATATATATATATATATATATCTTTATATATATATATATGTATATATATATAGATATATACGTATGGATATATATATATACTATATGTATATTAAATTGTAGGTATTTAAAATTTATGTATAATTAGAGTAATTAAATTGTATACGTATAGTATCTATTTATTAATAATTAATTTGTGTAGGTATGTGTATATAGCATATTTTAATTTAGTATATGAATAAGTATAACATTTATTTGTTTAATATTTTAATACATAATGTCTAGTATATATTTTTTGGTATTAGTATAAAGTGTATCTTGGTCTTTGTAAATACATAAATATGTATATGTAATTATGTAAATTAAATTAATGTTTAATAAATTAGTATATATGTTTAATAAACTATTTAATTAATATGTATAGTATATAAAGAAATTAGTAATGTATAATTTAATATGTGACCTATATATTATCTATTTAATTAAATGTTTATTTAGTATATATATATATATACGTATTCTGTTGTATATGTATATGTATATATATATTTAATGTGATTTATCTACATATATACGTATTTAAATATGTATATGTGTACTTCATTTAATATATATATATGTGTAAATTGGTATAAAAACATATAAAGTTTGGTATACATATATATATATTGTATATATATGTATACTTAGTATATTTTCAAGGTATATTTAATTGGTATATATGTATATCCATATTTTGGTAAATATATATTTATATATATTTGGTATACACTTATTGTTTATTTTGCTATATGTCTAATAAAAACATAATTTTAAGTATATAAACTAGTTAAGAGATGTATATTTAGATGATCCTAGATGACCATTATCGTACCTAGAGAAGTCCCGAACCCAGTGTATTTCTATTATGTGTTAGGACAGCTTCTGATACAAATGTCATATTGTGATGTGTTTATAGGACTGTTGGTTTACCAGGGGATACTCTGGAACAGGACATCCATAAGTACCAGCTAAGGACCAAGGCAAGTACATTCTCTGATAATTTCCAATTCTTGATAATTGCTATAAGTTCAATGATCTTGAAATGTTACAACTGAATCTTTGACACTGTGCTACACGGACTAGTATAGCTTGGATCTGCAGTCATGAGATGTTACCTTAATTATCGTATTGACATTGTACACGACATGTATATTTAGAAACCGTACATGATAGACTTTACTTGTTCGTGTATCGTGACGTGTCATGGTTGGATCCACAGTACTAGTTGGGGGCGGGGAAGTAGTTAGTAAGAAATGTGATCATAACCTCTTATTGTAGTATAAAAACTGTAAGTGTTAATCATGCTCTTCACCCATGATTAGCCAGGCCTTATAGCAACCGTACATGTTCCCAAGCCGATCACATTTCGAAACTACTATTTCAAACACTTAGAATAGTTACAGTTCTCTATATTTTCATATACTACATCACCCGTATATGATACTGTTCCTTATTCTTTCATTTTATACATGCACTGACTGTGTTTCATTGCCTATTGCCTGTCTCTCTTAAACTGTCATTACATTATTCCACTGTCTTCTCAGTAGCTAGCATGACATGTTTTATTGTATTATAGACATTATCAATTAATGGAACTGTTATTTGAGTTTGTGCTTTGCTCCTTCCTGACTGGAAACATTTTTCCAGACTATGCCTTAGATGACCGCTGTCCGACACTTATGGTGAGTAGCTGCAGACTTAGTAGTTGTGATTCCAGGAGGTCTAGCTGGAAGTTATTTTCATTGTTAGTTCTTAAGTAGACTATTTGGTACCGGATTTGTCTCCGGTATTTTGATGATTCTTGGATATGGTTAAGTTAAGTTATTTCTTGTGGACTTGTACTGTGTTTAATGTTAGTTTAGTATTCGAAATCTTATCGTGCTGTGATTCTGTGGTTGAGTATGTGTTCATCTTATTTGTGTCATCCGTGCCTCCTAATGGAGATTGGATGCCTGCGTGACATTAGTTAGATAGTATCAATACCTAGACAGCGTTCTACCGCCGATGCTGCGGCGTAGGCTGGACGTACCCACGCACTCGTGCCCCTAAACCGGGTGCGGGTCGTGACACGTTTTTAGTGGTGGCCCATGCAGGTCAGACTTCGCGAGTTGTGCGATGTCGTAGTAGTGTAGCATCCTTGTTATACTACTGCGTACCTGCGATAGAATCTAGGACATAGGATACTAGGACGAGAGGATACTCAATCACAAATTATTTGAGAGATTCCTGGGACGACCCTTGAGAATCTCATTATAAATTCCAATTTAAATCCTTCCTCCTTGTTTTCGTCCGTCCTCACTTATTGATATTGAGTTTAATTCTGGTTGACCAGTTGTTAACTTTAATTCTTGGTATCGTTGTGGAGTTTTTGATTTCATATCGAGGTGAATTTTACGGGCTAAAATTTACGGTATCATCTGATGACATACATTGATGAGAACAGTGAGAAAGGTAAAACGTCTACTTTGATTATGGAACCTAGAATTTATCGCAGCCATATTAGCTGTCGTGACGAGAACGTAGGAACCTAACTTGGATGTACATACTTTAGTTATGAGATTTAGAGTTTCTCGCAGCCATACCGGTTGGCGTGGCGAGGATTCTAGATGACATGATTATAGGGTTGCATACCTTAGTTACGGAACCTGTCGTTTATCGCATCTATGCTTACTGGCGTGGCGAGGATTCTAAGTATCATGATTTCTGACGAGACGTGTATGATTATCAGGTTATCTTAAATTGGTTCTTAAAGTATCATCTCAAGACTTACCTATTTCTGTTATTCCAGGACTTTGTTCCATCGCTTCTTTTCCTTATTAGCAGTAAAGATACCTTGCGTCCTCAATCCAGTTCTTTTGAGCTCCTATTCTCTAAGGATCCCTTGTAAAAATTTCCAATTTAAATCATTCCTTTGTCCCGTCCATTCTCACTTATTGATGTTGAATTTGATTGTTGTTAATTAGGTATTAAATTAGGATTTTGGTTTCCTTGTAGGGTTTGATGTCATATCAAGATAAATTACAGACTGATTTATGGTACTATTTGATGATGCCCGTCAATGAGGACAGTGGAAATGATTAACATTAGGGCTATTGGACTACGAAAGGTAAATTTTAATTTTAAATTTGAGGATTGAAAATGAATTTTAAATTTTAAGAATTGTGAGAGGTTGAGATATTATGTTAATAAAATCTTATTTTGAAGATTTCAATGAATTGCAAAATTTTGAAATTTGAGGAGTTGAAATATGGTTATTAAAATTTTATTTTTGAGGAATTCAGATTCAATTTGATGAACATAGACAAGTCTGTAAGGGTCTTTTAGTGATTAAGTTTCATTCAGTATTTAAATAATTGACCTTGAGGAAAGTGTATGCTTTTACTTTAAATTTTATTCAAGGAATTATTTTTGAGGAATTTTATTTGAGGATAAAATCTTATAGCGAGAGAGATATATTATAATATGTGAGATGATAATTTGGATTATTGGAAATGATAGTGCAATTATTTCGGACAGTACAATTTTCGTACACAGTTGAGGTTGTAAATAATTAGTGTATTAGTGTGCACCTTGAGTATTAGGGACTGTGAGTAGTATATGTATACTCGTGGATTAAATTATAATTGGTAGAGTGGAAATGGATTTCAATTTTAAAGAATTTTTGGGGAGGTAAGATTTATGTTATTAAATTTCGAGTATCCGAATTCAATTCAATAAACATAGTCAAGGCTATAAGGATTTAAAAGTGATTAAATTTTTCTTCGATATTTGAATATCTGATTTTGAAGAGGTATATGCAATTTATTTTTAAGTTGATCGAGGAGTTAAACCTTGACGATTATTTCGAGGATTAACTTTATGGTAGATAAGAGATGAATATTAATATATGAGTAGATGATATACATGTGTAAGGATCTGATGACTTGAGTATGATTGAGATCTCACTGCCAACTGACTTGGGTGTCAATCTAGGGTGGTAGTAAAGTGTGGTACCTAAAGAGATAGAAGTATCAAACTTTTCCTGCATCATTTGACCTATGATTATGTTAGAAGATATTGCAAGTATATATTAGCAGGTTCTTTCTTTTCTTTCCTCATGTTCTTTTTGTCTTCTGATTGATTGATACCTTAGTACCGTAGCTGTATGCATGAATTCTTGTTATAATGTAGTTAGTAGTACCCCTGATACAGAGACTGCAATACCATAACAAATGAGACCATAACCATGTATGTCCCCCTAGATTGTATGTGGTATGACTATGGGTAAAATTTTTCTTAGACCGTGATTATTGGTGTTGACTGTAGTGAAGATTCATGAAGGAGTTATGACTTGACAAGAGGAACAAGATGATCAAAATTTGAGGATAATTATTGATTTAAATAAATGGTTAAGAAATTAGCATGGCATAATTGGTGGTTAATTAATTCCAAGAAAGATTTTGACATGGTTAAGTTGGTTTTAATTTGGAAATTTTGGGAGAATCATCAATGTATTTATTTAATTGCAAGTTATGAATTTTGAACTTTAAAATTGAATGTGACATTTGGAGAATCCGTAAATATCATATTGTAGAGTACTTTGAGGAGTGGATATTAAATTCCGGACATTGGATTATTAACTCAAAACTTTCAGGAATTTTTGATAAAAAGGGACTTTGATTCTATGTCAAGGATTTTTACAGGAATACAAATAATTTTAGATTTTTGAAATTTGTAAAAAGATATTGTGGATTATAACCTGATTTCATGATGACAAATTTAAATTTGCGGGAATAATAATGTGTATGATTAAACACTAATATGAGGATTTTAAATTTCGAGGACGAAATTCTTTTAAGGTGGGTAGACTTGTCACTACCACATTCCGAAAACAGGGGTATTTTCGAATTTTTACAATATTTAATATTATGTTATTTACAATTAATTAATTGCATGATAGTGTATTTGATTTAAATGATTTTGTGCGATGTGTGATTAAATATATAATTATATGCAGTGTTAATTATTTTATTTTAGCTAGCAGACCAGACCTAGAAGCCTAGTAGACGAACCCCTGTCCGAATTATAGAATTCTGGATTTTGTTATTTTTATTTAGAATTTAATAATTGGAGATTGTAATTAATTATCGTATTTTATTTATATTTTTGCGCATTGCCTTCGCTTCGATATTTGGAGCACTATCCAGACTTTTGTCTTCCAACAAATTTCACCATCTTGCCCTAGACATGCCCGCCTTCGATTCTGCTATTTTTGCAACTCATAATTTTGCTCCCTGTACATTGTTTCTGGCCGCACAAAAATCGTCGCGGACGTTATTTTAATTTCCTATTTTTGTATCGTTGTGCGTTCCAATCGAAAATTGGAGGCCATCTTGACCTATTTTTCGTGCAACCCAAATTAGGGTAATATTCTGTTCTGAGTCTTCTTCAATATTGGTATTGATGACTTGATCTGATTTTGATCCCAAGTACTCCTAATTAATTGTTGAACACAACTTGCATTTATTTCTATTTAATTTGAGGATACCATTTTATCTGATTTTAAAATCCCAAATTAATTCCAGTGCCCTACAAATTCAGCCCATACCCATCTTACAGTGCCCCCTGACCCTACAAAATATCGGACCCCGAATCGCCCGCCAAATTTTCATCATTTCATGCGTTTGTGCAATTTCCCGAATTTAAGGGGCTAAGTTGCAATTATTTAATTGTATGTGCCAACACCTAATTATTTTAACCAATGAGGGAACCCACTATTTTTAATTAATTAATCTCACCCTCATCCCCATGAATAAATTCCTCATGTTCAATCTGGACCACTCAATTAATGGAGTGCATCCTCACCCTCCATCATGACACCCTCTCTCCTATTTAATATCATGTCCTATCAAACCCTAATCCCTAGACTACCTAGAAAACACCACCTCACAAGCCTCCAAAATTTCCCAAGCCCCCACATCCTCTCTCTCCTACGTTGGAAACCTCTTCCTTTCTTTTCTTCCTTTCTCCTTCTTTTCTTCTCTTTCTTTTCTTCTTCTTCTTCCTTCTTTCTTTCTCCTTCTTCTTTAGTTTTATTTTTTCAAATTTCTAGGGGGAAGAGGGAACACTGTTCCCTTGCTGGGAACTCCCCAACCCGATTCTCTGTTCCCGGCGGGCGGCCAACTCCGGTGGCCGAGCCCCCGTGCCCTGCTGCTCTTCTTCCCGGTCCGGCTACCACCTACACCATTCACCACCACCATCAACAGTGTCCGGCCGGCTGCTCCAAGCCCGGAGCCCCTCGCGCCGGCGGCGCTGCTGCACCCCCTCCGGCGACTGTCCGGCGCCGAGTCACTGTCCGGTTGCTCCCCCTCCCTCTCCTCTGTAAGCTTCCATCTTCTCTTCTCTCTCTTTGTATATATATATATATATATATCTTTATATATATATATATGTATATATATATAGATATATACGTATGGATATATATATATACTATATGTATATTAAATTGTAGGTATTTAAAATTTATGTATAATTAGAGTAATTAAATTGTATACGTATAGTATCTATTTATTAATAATTAATTTGTGTAGGTATGTGTATATAGCATATTTTAATTTAGTATATGAATAAGTATAACATTTATTTGTTTAATATTTTAATACATAATGTCTAGTATATATTTTTTGGTATTAGTATAAAGTGTATCTTGGTCTTTGTAAATACATAAATATGTATATGTAATTATGTAAATTAAATTAATGTTTAATAAATTAGTATATATGTTTAATAAACTATTTAATTAATATGTATAGTATATAAAGAAATTAGTAATGTATAATTTAATATGTGACCTATATATTATCTATTTAATTAAATGTTTATTTAGTATATATATATATATACGTATTCTGTTGTATATGTATATGTATATATATATT
The DNA here is from genome assembly GCA_036927795.1 of Iris macrosiphon. Lineage (NCBI taxonomy): Eukaryota > Viridiplantae > Streptophyta > Magnoliopsida > Asparagales > Iridaceae > Iris > Iris macrosiphon. The sequence continues at coordinate 41,095 of JAYESA010000272.1, forward strand.
TAATGTGATTTATCTACATATATACGTATTTAAATATGTATATGTGTACTTCATTTAATATATATATATGTGTAAATTGGTATAAAAACATATAAAGTTTGGTATACATATATATATATTGTATATATATGTATACTTAGTATATTTTCAAGGTATGTTTAATTGGTATATATGTATATCCATATTTTGGTAAATATATATTTATATATATTTGGTATACACTTATTGTTTATTTTGCTATATGTCTAATAAAAACATAATTTTAAGTATATAAACTAGTTAAGAGATGTATATTTAGATGATCCTAGATGACCATTATCGTACCTAGAGAAGTCCCGAACCCAGTGTATTTCTATTGTGTGTTAGGACAGCTTCTGATACAAATGTCATATTGTGATGTGTTTATAGGACTGTTGGTTTACCAGGGGATACTCTGGAACAGGACATCCATAAGTACCAGCTAAGGACCAAGGCAAGTACATTCTCTGATAATTTCCAATTCTTGATAATTGCTATAAGTTCAATGATCTTGAAATGTTACAACTGAATCTTTGACACTGTGCTACACGGACTAGTATAGCTTGGATCTGCAGTCATGAGATGTTACCTTAATTATCGTATTGACATTGTACACGACATGTATATTTAGAAACCGTACATGATAGACTTTACTTGCTCGTGTATCGTGACGTGTCATGGTTGGATCCACAGTACTAGTTGGGGGCGGGGAAGTAGTTAGTAAGAAATGTGATCATAACCTCTTATTGTAGTATAAAAACTGTAAGTGTTAATCATGCTCTTCACCCATGATTAGCCAGGCCTTATAGCAACCGTACATGTTCCCAAGCCGATCACATTTCGAAACTACTATTTCAAACACTTAGAATAGTTACAGTTCTCTATATTTTCATATACTACATCACCCGTATATGATACTGTTCCTTATTCTTTCATTTTATACATGCACTGACTGTGTTTCATTGCCTATTGCCTGTCTCTCTTAAACTGTCATTACATTATTCCACTGTCTTCTCAGTAGCTAGCATGACATATTTTATTGTATTATAGACATTATCAATTAATGGAACTGTTATTTGAGTTTGTGCTTTGCTCCTTCCTGACTGGAAACATTTTTCCAGACTATGCCTTAGATGACCGCTGTCCGACACTTATGGTGAGTAGCTGCAGACTTAGTAGTTGTGATTCCAGGAGGTCTAGCTGGAAGTTATTTTCATTGTTAGTTCTTAAGTAGACTATTTGGTACCGGATTTGTCTCCGGCATTTTGATGATTCTTGGATATGGTTAAGTTAAGTTATTTCTTGTGGACTTGTACTGTGTTTAATGTTAGTTTAGTATTCGAAATCTTATCGTGCTGTGATTCTGTGGTTGAGTATGTGTTCATCTTATTTGTGTCATCCGTGCCTCCTAATGGAGATTGGATGCCTGCGTGACATTAGTTAGATAGTATCAATACCTAGACAGCGTTCTACCGCCGATGCTGCGGCGTAGGCTGGACGTACCCACGCACTCGTGCCCCTAAACCGGGTGCGGGTCGTGACACGTTTTTAGTGGTGGCCCATGCAGGTCAGACTTCGCGAGTTGTGCGATGTCGTAGTAGTGTAGCATCCTTGTTATACTACTGCGTACCTGCGATAGAATCTAGGACATAGGATACTAGGACGAGAGGATACTCAATCACAAATTATTTGAGAGATTCCTGGGACGACCCTTGAGAATCTCATTATAAATTCCAATTTAAATCCTTCCTCCTTGTTTTCGTCCGTCCTCACTTATTGATATTGAGTTTAATTCTGGTTGACCAGTTGTTAACTTTAATTCTTGGTATCGTTGTGGAGTTTTTGATTTCATATCGAGGTGAATTTTACGGGCTAAAATTTACGGTATCATCTGATGACATACATTGATGAGAACAGTGAGAAAGGTAAAACGTCTACTTTGATTATGGAACCTAGAATTTATCGCAGCCATATTAGCTGTCGTGACGAGAACGTAGGAACCTAACTTGGATGTACATACTTTAGTTATGAGATTTAGAGTTTCTCGCAGCCATACCGGTTGGCGTGGCGAGGATTCTAGATGACATGATTATAGGGTTGCATACCTTAGTTACGGAACCTGTCGTTTATCGCATCTATGCTTACTGGCGTGGCGAGGATTCTAAGTATCATGATTTCTGACGAGACGTGTATGATTATCAGGTTGTATCTTAAATTGGTTCTTAAAGTATCATCTCAAGACTTACCTATTTCTGTTATTCCAGGACTTTGTTCCATCGCTTCTTTTCCTTATTAGCAGTAAAGATACCTTGCGTCCTCAATCCAGTTCTTTTGAGCTCCTATTCTCTAAGGATCCCTTGTAAAAATTTCCAATTTAAATCATTCCTTTGTCCCGTCCATTCTCACTTATTGATGTTGAATTTGATTGTTGTTAATTAGGTATTAAATTAGGATTTTGGTTTCCTTGTAGGGTTTGATGTCATATCAAGATAAATTACAGACTGATTTATGGTACTATTTGATGATGCCCGTCAATGAGGACAGTGGAAATGATTAACATTAGGGCTATTGGACTACGAAAGGTAAATTTTAATTTTAAATTTGAGGATTGAAAATGAATTTTAAATTTTAAGAATTGTGAGAGGTTGAGATATTATGTTAATAAAATCTTATTTTGAAGATTTCAATGAATTGCAAAATTTTGAAATTTGAGGAGTTGAAATATGGTTATTAAAATTTTATTTTTGAGGAATTCAGATTCAATTTGATGAACATAGACAAGTCTGTAAGGGTCTTTTAGTGATTAAGTTTCATTCAGTATTTAAATAATTGACCTTGAGGAAAGTGTATGCTTTTACTTTAAATTTTATTCAAGGAATTATTTTTGAGGAATTTTATTTGAGGATAAAATCTTATAGCGAGAGAGATATATTATAATATGTGAGATGATAATTTGGATTATTGGAAATGATAGTGCAATTATTTCGGACAGTACAATTTTCGTACACAGTTGAGGTTGTAAATAATTAGTGTATTAGTGTGCACCTTGAGTATTAGGGACTGTGAGTAGTATATGTATACTCGTGGATTAAATTATAATTGGTAGAGTGGAAATGGATTTCAATTTTAAAGAATTTTTGGGGAGGTAAGATTTATGTTATTAAATTTCGAGTATCCGAATTCAATTCAATAAACATAGTCAAGGCTATAAGGATTTAAAAGTGATTAAATTTTTCTTCGATATTTGAATATCTGATTTTGAAGAGGTATATGCAATTTATTTTTAAGTTGATCGAGGAGTTAAACCTTGACGATTATTTCGAGGATTAACTTTATGGTAGATAAGAGATGAATATTAATATATGAGTAGATGATATACATGTGTAAGGATCTGATGACTTGAGTATGATTGAGATCTCACTGCCAACTGACTTGGGTGTCAATCTAGGGTGGTAGTAAAGTGTGGTACCTAAAGAGATAGAAGTATCAAACTTTTCCTGCATCATTTGACCTATGATTATGTTAGAAGATATTGCAAGTATATATTAGCAGGTTCTTTCTTTTCTTTCCTCATGTTCTTTTTGTCTTCTGATTGATTGATACCTTAGTACCGTAGCTGTATGCATGAATTCTTGTTATAATGTAGTTAGTAGTACCCCTGATACAGAGACTGCAATACCATAACAAATGAGACCATAACCATGTATGTCCCCCTAGATTGTATGTGGTATGACTATGGGTAAAATTTTTCTTAGACCGTGATTATTGGTGTTGACTGTAGTGAAGATTCATGAAGGAGTTATGACTTGACAAGAGGAACAAGATGATCAAAATTTGAGGATAATTATTGATTTAAATAAATGGTTAAGAAATTAGCATGGCATAATTGGTGGTTAATTAATTCCAAGAAAGATTTTGACATGGTTAAGTTGGTTTTAATTTGGAAATTTTGGGAGAATCATCAATGTATTTATTTAATTGCAAGTTATGAATTTTGAACTTTAAAATTGAATGTGACATTTGGAGAATCCGTAAATATCATATTGTAGAGTACTTTGAGGAGTGGATATTAAATTCCGGACATTGGATTATTAACTCAAAACTTTCAGGAATTTTTGATAAAAAGGGACTTTGATTCTATGTCAAGGATTTTTACAGGAATACAAATAATTTTAGATTTTTGAAATTTGTAAAAAGATATTGTGGATTATAACCTGATTTCATGATGACAAATTTAAATTTGCGGGAATAATAATGTGTATGATTAAACACTAATATGAGGATTTTAAATTTCGAGGACGAAATTCTTTTAAGGTGGGTAGACTTGTCACTACCACATTCCGAAAACAGGGGTATTTTCGAATTTTTACAATATTTAATATTATGTTATTTACAATTAATTAATTGCATGATAGTGTATTTGATTTAAATGATTTTGTGCGATGTGTGATTAAATATATAATTATATGCAGTGTTAATTATTTTATTTTAGCTAGCAGACCAGACCTAGAAGCCTAGTAGACGAACCCCTGTCCGAATTATAGAATTCTGGATTTTGTTATTTTTATTTAGAATTTAATAATTGGAGATTGTAATTAATTATCGTATTTTATTTATATTTTTGCGCATTGCCTTCGCTTCGATATTTGGAGCACTATCCAGACTTTTGTCTTCCAACAAATTTCACCATCTTGCCCTAGACATGCCCGCCTTCGATTCTGCTATTTTTGCAACTCATAATTTTGCTCCCTGTACATTGTTTCTGGCCGCACAAAAATCGTCGCGGACGTTATTTTAATTTCCTATTTTTGTATCGTTGTGCGTTCCAATCGAAAATTGGAGGCCATCTTGACCTATTTTTCGTGCGACCCAAATTAGGGTAATATTCTGTTCTGAGTCTTCTTCAATATTGGTATTGATGACTTGATCTGATTTTGATCCCAAGTACTCCTAATTAATTGTTGAACACAACTTGCATTTATTTCTATTTAATTTGAGGATACCATTTTATCTGATTTTAAAATCCCAAATTAATTCCAGTGCCCTACAAATTCAGCCCATACCCATCTTACAGTGCCCCCTGACCCTACAAAATATCGGACCCCGAATCGCCCGCCAAATTTTCATCATTTCATGCGTTTGTGCAATTTCCCGAATTTAAGGGGCTAAGTTGCAATTATTTAATTGTATGTGCCAACACCTAATTATTTTAACCAATGAGGGAACCCACTATTTTTAATTAATTAATCTCACCCTCATCCCCATGAATAAATTCCTCATGTTCAATCTGGACCACTCAATTAATGGAGTGCATCCTCACCCTCCATCATGACACCCTCTCTCCTATTTAATATCATGTCCTATCAAACCCTAATCCCTAGACTACCTAGAAAACACCACCTCACAAGCCTCCAAAATTTCCCAAGCCCCCACATCCTCTCTCTCCTACGTTGGAAACCTCTTCCTTTCTTTTCTTCCTTTCTCCTTCTTTTCTTCTCTTTCTTTTCTTCTTCTTCTTCCTTCTTTCTTTCTCCTTCTTCTTTAGTTTTATTTTTTCAAATTTCTAGGGGGAAGAGGGAACACTGTTCCCTTGCTGGGAACTCCCCAACCCGATTCTCTGTTCCCGGCGGGCGGCCAACTCCGGTGGCCGAGCCCCCGTGCCCTGCTGCTCTTCTTCCCGGTCCGGCTACCACCTACACCATTCATATACTACATCGCAACCGTACATGTTCCCAAGCCGATCATATTTCGAAACTACTATTTCAAACACTTAGAATAGTTACAGTTCTCTATATTTTCATATACTACATCACCCGTATATGATACTGTTCCTTATTCTTTCATTTTATACATGCACTGACTGTGTTTCATTGCCTATTGCCTGTCTCTCTTAAACTGTCATTACATTATTCCACTGTCTTCTCAGTAGCTAGCATGACATGTTTTATTGTATTATAGACATTATCAATTAATGGAACTGTTATTTGAGTTTGTGCTTTGCTCCTTCCTGACTGGAAACATTTTTCCAGACTATGCCTTAGATGACCGCTGTCCGACACTTATGGTGAGTAGCTGCAGACTTAGTAGTTGTGATTCCAGGAGGTCTAGCTGGAAGTTATTTTCATTGTTAGTTCTTAAGTAGACTATTTGGTACCGGATTTGTCTCCGGCATTTTGATGATTCTTGGATATGGTTAAGTTAAGTTATTTCTTGTGGACTTGTACTGTGTTTAATGTTAGTTTAGTATTCGAAATCTTATCGTGCTGTGATTCTGTGGTTGAGTATGTGTTCATCTTATTTGTGTCATCCGTGCCTCCTAATGGAGATTGGATGCCTGCGTGACATTAGTTAGATAGTATCAATACCTAGACAGCGTTCTACCGCCGATGCTGCGGCGTAGGCTGGACGTACCCACGCACTCGTGCCCCTAAACCGGGTGCGGGTCGTGACATACTTGGTAAGACAAGTACGAGAATGTAAAGGGGGTCACGAATGTCCATCTCTAGATGACCGTACCCAACACCGCATACAGTGTTGGCACCCGACTAATAATCGAACGCTAAGTACGTAACACGGTCCTAGGTCAAGCATGCACAGCAATATAATGAAGCAAGAAAATATGTAACAATACTGCAGAGTTTGGCAAGGTACACTTGCCTGGGGTCCTGGCTCCAACTGTAGCTCTGGTCTCAGTGAAAATTGCAGGTACTACTCCGGTTGCTGAAATAAACATCACCATTAGATTCAGGAAATATCAAATAGCTAAAAACGCTTGTGCTTGAGTCCAATTTGGACACAAGGGCAAAAATAATATTTTCGGGCCAAAGCGGGGTCCACATGTGGGCCACTTTGCACCGAAAAGCGTGTCAGGGTCAACGATCTCCAAATTCACCAAACTTAATGTCAACAAATCAGGAACGATGATACGAACCCAACGGAACTTCCAGAATTTGATTCCGATGAGCCGATCACAAAATCGCCCGTCAAGTGGGGCCTGTGGGGCCCACGATACACGATTTTGTCAACGTTCACAGAATCGAACCAAACTTGTGTCACAGGACCAGCGTATTGCTACGAGTCCGATGGCGCAAGTTTCGTCTCGATCTGACGTGTGTACACAAAGTTACAGCACGTTCCAGAACAGGCAGATACGGGACGGTGTCGGCGGATACGCGTTGATTTCGGTGTGCACGCACATCCGAATCGACTTCTGCGAAATCCCACACATCCGTATCAACGACGCGCACGTTTCGGTAAAGACCGCGTGCGACCAAGTCGTCCCGTTTGGCGGGGCGTACTCAGTTCTGGGGTGAAGCAGGGCGTTGTTTTTCCTATTTTTGGATCGCGGTTCGTTATCGCCACAGGACGCGATGCACCGAGCGGTTTGCCCGGGCACTGAGAGGGTCATGCAGTCTACGCGACGCAACTGACGGAATCAAAAACGGGTAAACGAGCAGGGAGATACGCGTACCTGAACAAGGCTCCAGAAAACCGAGTTTTCGTGTCCGTGTCGACACGAAGCGGGCCGTGTCCTGTGTCCTGTGCAGTGTTTCGCGTCCACGGCAGCCCTAGGGTTGCTGGAGACTGGCCGGGGCGGCCCGCTGGAGGAGGGCGGCACGATGAGGGGGTTGGCCGGAGTCGGGGTTCTCGCCGGAGAAGAAAGGGAAAGGGGGAAAACCTAGGCGGCCGGCTGGGGTTTCTCGGACTGCTGTTGGTGCTGTGGAGGCCGCCGGAGGGAGGCGAAGGCTGGGGAGGCGTCGCCGATAACGGAGGAGCCGGAGGGAGGCGGATGGTGCTGGTGGCTCTGGCTCGAAGGGCGACGGAGGAACTAGGGCTTAGGTGGGGCTCTCGGCAGAGAGGACGATGGAGGAAGAGGCCAGGGAGGAGGTCGAGCGGGGGAGGCATGGCCGGGCAGAGCGGAGCGGGAGGTCTGGGCTGTAGGCTGAGGGCGGAGGGAGAAGGTGTCGGGCACGGCGGGGGAAAATAGGGTTCAGGGGAGAGAGATGAGGTCGTCGATGGCTGAGGGTTCAGCGGCGAGGCGGGGAGGAGACGCATGCGGGCGGTGCGCCGGAGTCGGGCTGCGCCGCTGGGTCGGAGGAGCGGCGCCGGAGTCTCGCCGGAGGCGGCTGGGGAAAGGGTAGCCTCTGGCGGCTAGGGTTAGGGCTAGAATTAGGGATTTTTGTTAATTAGGGATTTGGGGATTAGGAATTTGGGATCTTTTCTTTTTTGTGGAGAAAAACTTAGGAAATTAGGTTTTTATACCTACAGAAATTGGACTAGGGTTAGTCCTAGGATTTGGGCTGGGTCAACGCTCCTTGGGCTTGGCTTCGGCTCTCATGGGGATGCCGGGCGTTGGCACGGATTTAATTCGGTTTAATCCTATATCGGTTTCTAGGGCTTCAAAAATGATTCCGGGGTCCAATAAATTCATAGAAAATTACCCTAGGTCCGGTTTTCCATTTTACACCATAAAATATTATTTCCATAATATTTTAATATGAATTAACCGTAATTAAAAATCAGTAAAATGCCAAAGGCCTAGGTTTTAATTCCCAAAAATTTCAGAAAATTTGGGAAAAAATCCAAATTTAAAATTCTGAAAATCAGGGGGCTTACATCTAGTGACCCTAAACATATAATATAATATAGAATTCTAGCATCAGACACTAAAGCAATACATACACAAGCTATGACGCTGCTCATAGGTACTAACGCAAGGGTCACAGCTGGTCGACTACAGAGTCGTGTGTGTACATAGCTAAGGTGCATACGTGTCCTGTCCTCAGTTACCGTGTACCTCACGATAGTAAAATACTAAAGTTATGGGTTACAAATCTATTTATGTTTAGTACAATTACATGTCCTTATTTCCTATGTTAAGCATACTTGTCGATGTCTAGGTTTTATTGGTGAATTACAAGTCTTTAATAACAAGTCCTGCTATTAGGGCATTTACTAAGTTATTAATTACTAACTTATTAATTATTATGTAATCTGGTTAAGCATACGCACATTCACAATTAGGATTTCAAATTAACTCTCTCGTGTCCATGCAATGACATGATACGACGACACGACGACACAACTCTACGCAACTATACGACGATATCATGTAGAAGAGAGGAATTTAGGTGTTTACCTAGGCGTGGCTGAATGGGGGGGGGGTTCTGCTAGTCACCGTGATTTCTTGCCGATGGTTAGCGGAGCTCCGGCGTCGGCAGCAGATCACGACAGCAGAGGTAACAACTGCAGTAGTTATAGCAGCGGCAGCAGCGGCTTTGCAGCGACGACAGCGGCGGCTTTGGCTGGCGGGGACACTATTGGTCGGGGGAAGAGAGGTGTTGCTGGTCGGTGGACAGTGCTGGAGGTGGTGGTCGTGGCTTTGGGCAGTCGGGCGGCTCGGCAAGGGTGCTCGGGGTCGGTTGTGATGGGGTTGATCGCGGCGGCGTGGGTCGATGATGAAGGTGGATGGGAGTGGAGGTTCGGCGGTGGTTCAGGCGATATGAGTGGGTGGTCCGACGAGTCTGTGGTGGCTTGAGGTGGTGGTGGATGTTTGGTCGGTTAGGGATGAGTGCTTAGCTAGGGTTGAAGGGAAGGGGTGGTTTGCTAGGGTTTCACTAGTAGAAAGAAAAATGTATTTATATAAGGGGGAAAGGAATTATGGGCTGACCTCATAGTTTGGGCCGGCCAGGGCTCCTTGGGGTGGGGCTGGTCCACATGAAAGGGTGCACGTGGGCTTGGTTAGGTCCTATTTAGGTGAAATTGGCCTCAAATTTAATTAAATTAAATAAAAGCACTTGCTGTTCTTCTGTACATTAAAAACACATCGGATTAAATTTGGGTAAAACACAAAAGTTATGGGCATAGTAGGCTCAGAATAGGTTAATACCCTAATTTGGGTTATAGGGAATTGGGTTGCGGTTGTACTTCAATTTAAATGGGAATGGGCAATTAAGAGAAATAGGGTTTATTGGAATAATACATAGACGTTTATAACGAATATTGTGCAGCTCATATGAAGCATAATATTGAGTATCTAAAAGTTACACAAGGGTCAGGTGGGTAGTCTGGCATGTCTAGGAGATGTGTATTTGATTAGTTTAAGGGTACCTACTAGTGTAGCACTCCAAACATCGAAGCAACGATAAGGCGTATTAAGTCACATAATTGTTGCAAATTAATTCTAATTGTATTCAAATTAATCCTAGTCTCTCGATTTAAATAAAATTAAATCCTAAATTGATTGAGGGGGTTTACATCTATTTAGATGGGTAACCTCCCGTGGGATGGGTGATCGCTCATAGGTTGGGTAACCTCCCGATGTATGGGTGACCTCCAAACGATGGGTGACCTTCATATGATGGGTAACCTCCCTTAGGATAAGTGACCTCCCTTAGGATGGGTGGCCTTCCGTAGGATGGGTAACCTCCGGATGGGTAACCTCCCTAAGTATGGGTGACCTTCATATGATGGTTAACCTCCCTTAGGATGGGTTACCTCCATACAGTGGGTAACCTCCCTTAGGATGGGTGACCTTCATATATTGGATGACCATCATATGATGGGTAACCTCCCTTAGTATGGGTGACCTCCTATAGAATGGGTGACCTCTCTTAGGATAGGTTACCTCGCATAGGATGGGTGACCTATATACGATGGGTAACCTTCATATGATGGGTAAACTCCCTTAGGATTGGTGACCTCCATATGATGGGTGACCTTCATATGATGGGTGACCTCCTTTAGGATGGATGAACTCCCGTAGGATGGGTAATCTCCCTAAGGATGGGTGACCTTCATATGATGGGTAACCTCCCTTAGGTTGGGTGACCTCCCTAAGGATGGGTGACCTCCTGTAGGATGGGTAACCTCCGGATGGGTAAACTCACTAAGTATGGGTAACCTTCATATGATGGATAACCTCCTTTAGGATGGGTGACCTCCTTACAATGGGTGACCTTCATATGATGGGTAACCTCCCTTAGGATGGGTGACCTCTCTTTGGATCTTTGGATGGGTGACCTCCCGTAGGATGGGTAACCTCCCTTAGGATGGGTAACCTCCATACGATGGGTGACCTTCTTACGATGGGTAACTTTTCTTACGATGGGTGACCTTCCTTAGGATGGGTAACCTCCCGTAGGATGGGTAACCTTTAGATGGGGAACCTCCCTAAGTATGGGTGACCTTCATATGATGGGTAACTTTTCTCAGGATGGGTGACCTCCATACGATGGGTGACCTTCATATGATGGGTAACCACCCTTAGGATGGGTAACCTCCCTTAGGATGAGTGACCTTCATATGATGGGTAACCTCTCTTAGGATGGGTAACCTCCTCTAGGATGGGTGACCTCCCGTAGGATGGGTAACCTCCCTTAGGATGGGTGACCTCGCGTATGATAGGAGACCTCCATTTGGATGGGTAACCTCCCGTAGGATGGGCGATATCTCATAGGTTGGGTAACCTCCCTAAGTATGGGTGACCTCCATACAATGGGTGACCTTCATATGATGGGTAACCTCCCTTAGGATGGGTGACCTCCCATAGGATGGATAACCTCCAGATGGGTGAACTCTATACGATGGGTAACAATCCTTAGGATGGGTGACCTCCATACGATGGGTGACACCCTTAGGATGGGTGACCTCCCGTATGAAGGGTAACCTCCCTAAGTATGGGTGACCTTCATATGATGGGTAAACTCCCTTAGGATGGGTGATATCCCGTAAGATGGGTGACTTCCCGTAGGATGGGTAACCTCTCGTATGATGGGTAACCTCCCTTAGGATGGATGACCTCCCGTAGGATAGGTAACCTACCAAGAATGGGTAACCTACCTTAGGATGGGTGACCTCCCTTAGGATGGGTAACCTCCGTTAGGATCGGTGACCTCCCAAGAATGGATAACCTCCCTTAGGATGGGTAACCTCTGCTAGGATGGGTGACCTCCCTAGGATGGGTAACCTCCCAAGGATGGGTAACCTCCCTAGGGTGGGTAACCTCCCTTAGGATGGGTGACCTCCCATAGGATGGGTAACCTCTCGTAGGATGGGTAACCTCCCATAGGATGGGTGACCTCTCAAAGGATGGGAAACCTCTCATAGGATGGGTTATCTCCCGTTGGATTGGTGACCTCCCTAGGATGGGTGACCTCTATTTGGATTGGTGACCTACTTAAGATGGGTAACCTCAAATATAGGTCACCCATCCTTAGAGAGGTTACCTTTCCTAGGGAGGTCACCCATTCTATGGGAGGTCATCCATCCTATAGGTCACCCATCGTATGGAGGTCAGGATGGGTGACCTCTTGTAGGATGGTTAACCTCCTTTAGGATGAGTGACCTCCCGTAGGATGGGTAACCTCCCTAGGATGGGTGACCTCCCGTAGGATGGCTAACCTCCCTAGGATGGGTAACCTCCCTAAGGATGGGTAACCTCCCGTAGGATGGGTGACCTTCCATAGGATGGGTGACCTCCCTAGGATGGATGACCTCCCGTAGGATGGGTAACCTCCATTTGGATGGGTAACCACTCATAGGATGGGTGACCTCACGTAAGATGGGCGACCTCCCATAGGATAGGTTTCCTACCTTAGGTTGGGTGACATCCCGTAGGATGGGTATGATGGGTGACCTCCCTTAGGATGGGAAACCCTTCTTAGGATGGGTGACCTCCTTTAGGATGGATGAACTTCGTAGGATGGGTGACCTCGCATAGAATGGGTGACCTATAGGATAGGTGACCTCCCTTATGATAGGTAACCTCCGGAAGGGTGACCTTCCTTAGGATGGGTAACCTCTGGATGAATAATCTCTCTTTGGATGGGTGACCTTCATAGTATGGGTGACCTCATATCCTATCCTAGGGAGGTTACCCATACTAAGAGAAGATGGAGGTTACCTATCCTATGAAGGTCACCCATCCTATGGAGGTTACCCATCTTTAGGGAGGTTACCCATCCTAAGGGAGGTCACCAATCCTAAGGGAGGTTACCCATCATATGAAGGTCACCCATCCTAGGGAGGTTACCCATCCTGTGGGAGGTCACCCATCCTTTAGGAGGTTACCCATCATATGAAGGTCACCCATCGTATGGAGGTTACACATCCTATGGTGGGTTTCCTATCCTAAGAAAGGTTACCCATCCTACGAGGGGTAACCCATCCTACGGGAGATTACCTATCCAAATTGAGGTCACCCATCCTACGAGAGATTACCCATCCTAAGAGAGGTTACACATCCAAATGGAGGACACCCATCCTACGAGAGGTTACCCATCCTTAGAGAGGATGGAGGTTACCCATCCTATGAGGGTCACCCATAAGATGAAGGTTACCCATCCTATGAATGTCACCAATCCTATGGAGGTTACCCATCCTTTAGGGGGTTACCCAGCCTACAGAAGGTTACCCATCCTACTGGAGGTCACCTATCTTACAGGTGGTCATCCATCCTAGGAAGATCAGGCATCCTAAGGGAGATTACCCATCCTAATGGAGGTCACCCATCCTATGTTAGGTCACCCATCCTACTGGAGGTTACCCATTCTACGGGAGGTCACCCATCATACGTGAGGTCACCAATCCTATAGAACACCCATCTTAAGGGAGGTTACCCATCCTACGGGAGGTTAACTATCCTATGGGAGGTCACCCATCCTACAGGAGGTTATCTAACCTATGGGAGGTCACCCATCCTATGAAGGTCACCCATCCTAAGGGAGGTTACCTATTCTACTGGAGGTCCTCTATCCTAAGGGAGGTCACCCATCCTACGCGAGGTCACCCATCCTATTGGAGGTCACCCATCCAAATGGAGGTCACCCATCCTAGGGAGGTCACCCATCCTATGTTAGGTCACCCATCCTACGGGAGGTTACCCATCCTACGAGAGATCACCCATCCCACGGGAGGTCACCCATCGTCAGGGAGGTCACCCATCCTACAGGAGGTCACCCATCCTACTAGAGGTCACCCAGCGTTACCCATCTTAGGGAGGTCACCCATCCTATGGGAAGTCAACCATCCTATGGGAGGTCACCCATCCTACTAGAGCTCACCCAGCGTTACCCATCCTAGGGAGGTCACGCATCCTATGGGAGGTCACCCATCCTATGGGAGGTTACCAATCCTACGAGAGGTCACCCATCTTTGGGAGGTCACCCATCCTACAGGAGGTCACCCATCCAAATAGAGGTAACCCATCTTACGAGAGGTTACCCATCCTAAGGGAGGTTACCTATCCTAAGGGAGGTTACCCATCCGGAGGTCACCCATCCTACGTGAGGTCACCCATCCGACGGGAGGTCACCCATCATATGAAGGTCACCCATCATACAGGGGTCACCTATCCTACAAGAGGTCACCCATCCTAAGGGAGGTTACCCATCCTAAGGGAGATTACCCATCATCTGAAGGTCACCCATCCTAGGGAGGTTACCCATCCTACGGTAGGTCACCCATCCTTAGGGAGGTTACCCATCATATGAAGGTCACCTATCGTATGGAGGTTACCCATCCTATGGTAGATTTCCTATCCTAAGGAAGGTTACCCATCCTACGGGGTATCTCCCATCCTACGGGAGATTACCCATCCTAAGGGAGGTCACCCATCCTACGGGAGGTCACCCATCCTACGCGAGGTCACCCATCCTACGGGAGGCCACCCATCCAAATTGAGGTCACCCATCCTAGGGTGGTCACCCATCATATGTTAGGTCACCTATCCTAAGGGAGGTTACCCATCCTACGAGAGGTCACCCATCCTACGGGAGGTCTCCCATCGTCAGGGAGGTTACCCATCCTACAGGAGGTCACCCATCCTACGGGAGGTCACCCATCGTTACCCATCCTAGGGAGGTCACCCATCCTATGGGAGGTCACCCATCCTACTAGAGGTTATCCATTCTAAAGGAGATTACCCATCCTACGGGAGGTTACCCATCCAAATGGAGGTCACCCATCCTACGAGAGGTTACCCATCATAAGGGAGGTTACGTATCCTAAGGGAGGTTACCCATCTGGAGGTCACCCATCCTACGGGAGGTCACCCATCCTAAGGGAGGTTACCCATCATATGAAGGTCACCCATCGTATATGGGTCACCCATCCTACGAAAGGTCACCAATCCTAAGGGAGGTAACACATCCTAAGGGAGAATACCCATCATATGAAGGTCACCCATCCTAGGGAAGTCGCCCATCCAAAGGGTGGTCACCCATCCTACGGGAGGTCATCCATTCTAAGGAAGTCACCCATCCTAGGGAGGTCACCCATCCTACGGGAGGTCACCTATCCTACCAGAGTTTACCCATCCTACGAGAGGTCACCAATCCTAGGGAGATCACCCATCCAAATGGACATCACCGATCCTAGGGAGGTCATCCATCCTACGGGAGGTCACCGATCCTACGGGAGGTCACCCATCCAATTGAAGGTCATCCTTAATTTGGATGGGTGATATCCCGTAGGATGGGTAACCTCCCTAGGATAGGTAACCTCCCGTAGGATGGGTGACCTCCCTAATGATGTGTTACCTCCCATAGGATAGGTGACCTATAGTATGGGTGACCTCTCGTCGGATGGGTGATATCTCGAAGGATGGGTAACCTCCCACAGGATGGGTGACCTCCCATAGGATGGGTGACCTCCCTAGGATGAGAGACCTCCCTTAGGATGGGTGACCTCCCATTGGATTGGTAACCTCCCTAGGTTGGGTAACCTCCCTTAGGATGTGTGACCTCCCGTAGGATGGGTGACCTCCCTAGGATGGGTGACCTCCCGTAGGATCGGTGACCTCCCTAGGTATGGGTGACATCCCTTAGGATGGGTAACCTTCCTTATGATAGGTAACCTCTCTTAGATTGGGTGACCTCCATAGGATGGGTGACCTCCTACAGGATGGGTGGTACCCCGTAGGATGGGTAACCGCCATTTGGATGGGTGATATCCCGTAGGATGGGTAACCTCCCTAGGATGGGTGACCTCCCGCAGGATGGGTGACCTCTATTTGGATGGGTAACCTCTCATAGGATGGGTGACCTCTCTAGGATGGGTGACCTCTCATAGGTTGGGTAACCTCCCTAAGTATGGGTGACCTCCCTAGGATGGGTAACCTCCCATAGGATGGGAGACCACCCGTAGGATGGGTGTCCTCACTACCATGGGTGACCTCCCATAGGATGGGTGACCTCTCGTAGGATGGGTGTCCTTCCTAGGATGGGTGACCTCCCTAGGATGGTTGACCTCTCTTAGTATGGGTGACCTCGCGTATGATAGGTGACCTCCCTTAGGATGGGTAACCTTCCTTATGATGGGCAACCTCCCTTAGGATGGGTGACCTTCAGAGGATGGGAAACTTCCCTTAGGATGGGTAATATCTCGTAGGATGGATGACCTCCCTTAGGATGGGTGATCTCCTGTAGGATGGGTAACCTCCCTTACGATGGATAACCTCCCTTAGGATAGGTGACCTATAGGATGGGTATCCTCCGTAAGATGGGTGACCTTCCGTAGGATAGGTATCCTCTCTAAGGATAGGTGACCTATAGGATGGGTGTCCTCCCTAGGATGGGTGACCTACCGTAGGATGGGTATCCTCCCTAAGGATGGGTGACCTCCCATAGGATGGGAAACCTCCATAGGTGGGTAACCTTCCATAGGATAGGTAACCTCCCTAGGATGGGTGACCTCCCTAAGGATGGATGACCTCCCATAGGATGGGTGACCTATAGGATGGGTGACCTCCCTATGTTGGATAACCTATAGGATGTGTAACCTCCCTATGATGGGTGTCCTCCCTAGGATGGGTGTCCTCCTTAGGATGGGTAACCTCCATTTGGATGGGTAATCTCCCTAGGATGGGTGACCTCTCCATTTGGATTGGTGACCTCCAGAAGGATGGGTAACCTCCCTAGGATGTGTGACCTCCCGTAGGATGGGTGACCTCCCATAGGATGGCTAATATCCCTAGGATGGGTGACCTCCAATAGGATGGGTGACATCTCTTAGGATGGGTAACCTCCTTAGGATGGGTGACCTCCCTAAGGATGGGATACCTCCCATAGGATAGGTGACCTACCTAGGATGAGTGACCTCCCATAGGATGGGTGTCCTCCCTAGGATGGGTAACCACCCTTAAGATGGGTAACCTCCCTTAGGATGGGTGACCTCCCTAGGATGGGTGACCTCATGTAGGATGGGTGACCTTACGTATGATGGGTGACTTATAGGATGGGTAAACTCTCTTAGGATGGGTGACCTCCCGTAGGATGGGTGACCTTCCATAGGATGGGTAACCTCCCTAGGATGAGTAACCTCTCTTAGGATGGGTGTCCTCCCTAAGGATGGGTGCCCTCCCTTAGGATGGGTGACCCATAGGATGGGTGACCTCCCTAGGATTGGTGACCTCCATAGGATTGGGTGACCTCCCTAGGATTGGTGACCTCCCTAAGGATTGGTGACCTCCCATAGGATGGGTGACCTCCCTAGGATTGGTGACCTCCTATTGGATGGGTGACCTCCCATGGATTGGTAACCTCCATTTGGATGGGTGACCTCCCGGATGAGGGGTGACCTCCCTTAGGATGGGTAACCTCCCTTAGGATGGGTGACCACCCTAGGATGGGTGACTTTCATATGATGGCTAACCTCGCTTAGGATGGGTGACCTCCCTAGGATGGGTGACCTTCATATGATTGGTAACCTCCCTTAGGATGGGTGACCTCCCTAGGAAGGGTGATCTTCATATGATGGGTAACCTCCCTTAGGATGTGTGACCTCCATACGATGGTTGACCAGACCTCCCTAGGATAGCTGACCACCCTTAGGATGGGTGACCATGAAGGTCACCCATCGTATGGAGGTCACCCATCCTAAGAGAGGTTATCCATCCAAAGAAAGGTGGCCCATCCAAAAGGAGATTACCTATCATATGAAGGTCACCCATCGTACGGAGGTCACCCATCCTAAGGGAGGTCACCCATCTTATGGAGGTTAGCCATCCTATGAGAGGTTATCCATCCTAAGAGAGGTTACCCATCCTAAGAGAGTTTATCCATCCTAGAGAGGTCACCCATCCTACGGGAGGTTACCCATCCTACGAGAGGTTACAAATCCTATGAAGGTCACCCATCCCAAGAGAGGTTACCCACCCAAAGGGCGGTTACCTATCCTAATGGGGGTCACTCATTATAAAGGAGGTTACCCATCCAAATAGAGGTTACCCATTCTACGGGAGGTCACCCATCCTAAGGAAGGTCACCCATCTTATGGGAGGTCACCATCCTAAGAGATGTTACACTTCCTAAGCGAGGTCACCCATCCTAAGGGAGGTCCCCCATCCTTCGAAAGGTCCCCCATCCTAAGGGAGGTCTCCCATCCTACATATGATCACCCATCCTAAGGGTGCTTACCCATCCTACGTGAGGACACCCATCCTAAGGGAGGTCACCAATCCTATATTAGTTCACCCATCCTAAGGTAGGTCACCCATCCTATATTAGGTCACCAATCCTAAGGAGGTCATCCATCCTAAGCGAGGTCACCAACCTAAGAGAGGTCCCCCATCCTCATGGAGGTCACCCATCTTTTGGGAGGTCATCCATCCTAGGGATCGTAGGATGGGTAACCTCCCATAAGATGGATGGGTGACCTATAGGTTGGGTAACCTCTCTTAGGATGGGTAACCTCTCGTAGGATAGATGACCTCTCATAGGATGGGTAACCTTCCTTTGGATGGATCACCTCTCGTAGGATGGGTGTCCTCCCTAGGATGGGTAACCTCTCTTAGGATGGGTGACCTCCCTAAGGATGGGTTACCTTCCATAGAATGGGTGACCTCCATTTGGATGGGTAACCTCTCTTAGGATGGGTAAACTCCCGTAGGATGAGTGACCTTTTTCCCTTAGGATGGGTGATATCCCGTAGGATGGGTGACCTTCATAGGATGGGTAACCTCCATTTGGAAGGGTAACCTATCTTAGGATGGTTAACCTCCCGTAGGATGAGTGGCCTATTTCCCTTAGCATGGGTGATATCCCGTTGCATGGGTGCCCTTCATATGATGGGTGACCTCCCTTAGGATGGGTGACCTCCATTTGGATGGGTAACCTATCTTAGGATGGGTAACCTCCTATAGGATGAGTGACCTATTTCCCTTAGGATGGGTGATATCCCGTAGGATGGGTGACCTTCATAGGATGGGTAACCTCCATATGGAAGGGTAACCTCTCTTATTCTGGATAACCTCCCGTAGGATGAGTGACATATTTTCCTTAGGATGGGTGATATCCCGTAGGTGGGTGACCTCCCGTAGGATGTGTGACCTCTCTTAGGATGGGTGACCTCCCGTAGGATGGGTAACCTCCAGATAGGTAACCTCCCTAAGTATGGGTGACCTTTATATGATGGATAACCTTCCTTAGGATGGGTGACCTCCCTTAGAATAATTGACCTCTCCTAGGATGGGTGACCTCTAGTATGATGGGTAACCTCCCTTAGAATGGGTGACCTCCAGTAGGATGGGTAACCTCCCTTAGAATGGGTGACCTCCTGTAGGATAGGTAACCTCCCTTAGGATGGGTAACCTCCGTTAGGATGGGTGACCTCCCTAGGATGGGTAACTTCCCTAAGGATGGCTAGCCTTCGTTAGGATAGGTGACCTCCCTAGGATGGGTAAACTCCCTAGAATGGGTGACCTCCCTTAGTATGGGTGACCTTCCTGAGGATTGGTGACCTCCCTTAGGATGAGTGACCTTCATATGATGGGTAACCTCCCTTAGGATGGGTAACCTCCCGTAGGATGGTTGACCTCCCGTCGGATTGGTAACCTCTCTAAGGGTGGGTAACCTGTCATAGGATGGGTGAGTCGATTTGGATGGGTAACTTCTTTTAGGATGGGTAACCTTTCGTAGGATGGGTGACCTCCATTTAGATGGGTAACCTACCATAGGATGGGTTTCCTCTCATAGGTTGGGTAACCTCCCTAAGTATGGGTGACCTCCATACGATGGGTGACCTTCATATGATGGGTAACCTCCCTTTTGATGGGCGACCTCCGTTAGGATGGGTGACCTCCGGTAGGATGGGTAACCTCCGGATGGGTAACCTCCCTAAGTATGGGTGACCCTCATATGATGGATAACCTCCCTTAGGATGGGTGACTTCCATACGATGGGTAACCTCCCTAAGGATGGGTGACCTCCATACTATATGTGACCTTCATATGATTGGTAACCTCCCTTAGGATGGGTGACCTTCCATAGGATGGATAACCTCCGGATGGGTAACCTCCCTAAGTATGGGTTACCTTCATATGATGGATAACCTCCATTAGGATGGGTAACCTCCCGTAGGATAGGTAGCCTCCCTAAGGATGGGTAACCTCCGTTAGGATGGTTGACCTCCCTTAGGATGGGTAACCTACGTTAGGATGGTTGACCTCCCAAGGATGGGTAACCTCCCGTAGTTTAGGTGACCTCCCTTAGGATGGGTGACCTCCCATAGGATGGGTGACCTCTCATAGGATGGGTAACCTCCCATATGATGGGTGACCTATCGTAGGATGTGTGACTTCCCTAGGATGGCTGACCTCCATTTGGATGGGTGACCTCCTTAGGATGGTTAACCTCTATTTGGATGGGTAACCTCCTTTAGGATGGCTGACCTCCCTTTTGATGGGTAACCTCCCTTGGGATGGGTAACCTCTATAGGTTGGTGACCTCACGTAGGATGGGCAACCTCCCTAGGATGGTTGACCCACATAGGATGGGTGACCTCCCTTGGATGAGTGACCTCCCATAGGATGGGTAACCTCCTGATGGGTGACCTCCCGTAGATGGGTGACCTCCATACGATGGGTGACCTATAGGATGGGTAACCTCCCTAGGATGGGGGACCTCCCGTAGGATTGGTAACCTCCGGATGGGTGACCTCTCGTAGGATGGGTGACCTCTATTTTTATGGGTAACCTCTCTTAGGATGGGTGACCTCCCATAGGATGGATGACCTCTCTTAGGATGGGTAACCTCCCTTAGGATGGGTTACCTCCCCAAGATGGATAACCTCCCTAGGATGGGTGACCTCCCGTAGGATGGGTGACCTTCCTAGGATGAGTATAATGGGTGACCTCCATTTGGGTGGGTGACCTCTCTTAGGATGGGTAACCTCCCTAGGATGGGTAACCTCCCGTAGGATGGGTGACCTCCCGTAGGATGGGTGACCTCTCTAGGATGAGTATGATGGGTGACCGCTATTTGGATGGGTAACCTCTAGTAGGATGGGTGACCTCCATTTGGATGGTTGACCTCCCTTAGGATGGGTGACCTCTCTTAGGATGGGTAACCTCCCTTAGGATGGGTGACCTCCCGTAGGATGGGTGAACTCTCATAGGTTGGGTAACATCCCTAAGTATGGGTGACCTCCCGTAGGTTGGGTAACCTCTTATAGGATGGGTGACCTCCATTTGGATTTGTGACCTCCCTTAGGATGGGTAACCTCCGGAAGGGTAACCTCCCTTAGGATGGGTAACCTCCGGAAGGGTGACCTCCCTTAGAATGGGTGACCTTCATAGGATGGGTAACCTCCCTTAGGATGGGTGACCTACCATAGGATGGGTAACCTCTAGAAGGGTGACCTCCCTTAGGATCGGGGACATTCATAGGATCGGTAACCTCCTAAAGGATGGGTAACCACCCTGAGGATAGGTATCCTCCGTATCCTACGGGAGGTCACCCATCCTAAGGGAGGTCACCCATCCAAATGGAGGTTACCCATTATACAAGAGGTTACCCATCCTAAGAGATGTACCCATCCTAAGGGAGGTCAACCATCCAAATGGAGGTCACCCATCCTACGAGAGGTTACCCATCCAAAGAGAGGTTACCCATCCTAATAGAGGTTACCCATCCTAAGAGATGTTACCCATCGTAAGGGAGGTCACCCATCCAAATGGAGGTCACCCATCCTACGAGTGGTTACCCATCCAAAGCGAGGTTACCCAAACTAAGGGAGGTCACCCATTCTAAGGAGGTTGCCCATCCTAGGGAGGTTACCCAACCTATGAGAGGTCACCCATCATACGGGTCGTAACCCATCCTACGAGAGGTCACCCATCCTGAGGGAGGTTACCCATCCATAGGGAGGTCACCCATCCTAAGAGAGGTCACCCATCCTATAGGTCATCCATCCTATAGGAGGTCACCCATCCTTAGGGAGCTCACCCATCCTAAGGGAGGTTACCCATCATATGAAAGTCACCCATCCTAGGGAGGTCACCCATACTTTGGGAGGTTACCCATCCTACGGGAGGTTACCCATCCTAGGAACGTCACCCATCCTAAGGGAGATTACCTATCATACGTGAGGCCACCCATTCTAGGGAGGTCATTCATCCTACGGGAGGTCATCCATCCTACGGGAGGTTAGCCAACCTATGAGAGGTCACCCATCATACGGGTGGTTACCCATCCAAATAGAGGTTACCCATCCTACGGGGGGTCACCCATCCTACGGTAGGTCATCCATCCAAGTGCAGGTCACTCATCCTAAGAGAGGTTACCCTTCCTATGGGAGGTCACCCATCCTATAGGTCACCCATCTTATGGAGGTCAGGATGGGTCACCTCTCGTAGGATGGGTAACCTTCCTTAGGATGAGTGACCTCCCGTAGGATGGGTAACCTCCCTAGGATGGGTGACCTCTCGTAGGATGGGTGACCTCCCTAGGATGGGTAACCTACCTTAGGATAGGTGACCTCCCGTAGGATTGGTGACCTCTCGTAGGATGGGTAACCTCCCTTAGGATGGGTGACTTCACGTAGGATGGGTAACCTCCCTAGTATTGGTGACCTCCCGTAGGATGGGTGACCTCCCTAGGATGGGTAACCTCCCGTAGGATGGGTAACCACCCATAGGATGGGTGACCTCCCAAGGATGGATGACCTCCCGTAGGAAAGGTGACCTCCCATAGGATGGGTTTCCTACCTTAGATTGGGTGACGTCCAGTAGGATGGGCTTCATAGGATGGGTGACCTCCGATAGGATGGGTGACCTATAGGATGGGTTACCTCCCTTAGGATGGGTGACCTCCGAAAGGGTAACCTCCCTTAGGATGTGTAACCTCCGGATGGGTGACCTCCTTAGGATGGGTGACCATCATAGGATGGGTGACCTCCTATGCTATCCTATGGAGGTTACCCATCCTAAGAGAGGATGGAGGTTACCCATCCTATGAAGGTCACCCATCCTATGGAGGTTACCCATCCTTTGGAGATTACCCATCCTATGGGAGGTCACTCATCCTACGGGATGTCACCCATCCTCCTATAGGTCACCCATCCTAAGAGAGGTTACCCATCCACCCATTCTAAGAGAGGTTACCCATCCTGGAGAAGTTACCCATCCTAGGGAGGTCACCCATCCTATAGGAGGTCACCCATCCAAATGGAGGTTACCCATCCTACAGGAGGTCTCCCATCCAAATGGAGGTTACCCATCCTAGGGAAGTTATCCATCCTGGGGAGGTCACCCATCCTACAGGAGGTCACCCATCCAAATGGAGGTTACCCATCCTACGGAGGTCACCCATCCTACAAGAGGTCACCCATCCTAAAGAAGGTCCCCCATCCGGAGGTCACCCATCCTAAGGAAGGTTACCCAACAT
This sequence comes from Iris macrosiphon, assembly GCA_036927795.1. NCBI lineage: Eukaryota > Viridiplantae > Streptophyta > Magnoliopsida > Asparagales > Iridaceae > Iris > Iris macrosiphon. Next base: position 64,776 of record JAYESA010000272.1, read on the forward strand.
ATGAAGGTCACCCATCCTAGGGAGGTTACCCATCCTACCGGAGGTTACCTATCCTATGAAAGGTCACCCATCCTATAGATCACCTATCATATGGGAGGTCACCCATCATTAGGGAGGTCACCCATCCTAAGAGAGGTTACCCATCCTACGGGAGGTCACCCATTCAAAGTTAGGTCACTCATCCTACGGGTGGTTACCCATCCTAGGGAGGTTACCCATCCTACGGTAGGTTACCCATCCTATGAGAGGTCACCCATCCTATAGGTCACCCATCCTAGGGGAGGTCACCCATCCTTAGGGAGGTCACCCATCCTAAGAGAGGTTACCCATCCTAAGGGAGGTCATCCATCCTACGGGAGGTCACCCATCCTACGGGAGGTTACCCATCTTACGAGAGGTCAGCAATCCCATGGGAGGTTATCCATCCAAATGGAGGTTACCCATCCTAGGAAGGTCACTAATCCTAGGGAAAGTAAAGTAACCCATCCTACGAGAGGTCAGCCATCCCAAGGGAGGTCACCCATCCTAACGGAGGTTACCCATCCTACGGGAGGTCAGCCATCCCAAGGGAGGTTACCCATCCGGAGGTTACCTATCCTCGGAAAAGTAAAGTCACCCATCATACGGGAGGTTACACATCCAATGAGAGGTCAGCCATCCCAAGGGAGGTTACCCATCCAAATGGAGGTTACCTATCATATAGGAGGTCACCCATCCTACGGGAGGTCACCCATCCGGAGGGAGGTCACTCATCCTACGGGTGGTCACCCATCCTATGAAGGTTAACCATCCTAGGGAGGTTACCCATCCTAGGGAGGTCACCCATCCAAATTATGGTGACCCATCCTAAGGGAGGTTACCCATCCTAAGGGAGGTCACCCATCAAAAGAAGGTCACCCATCCAAAGGTAGGTCACCCATCTTATAGGAGGTCACCCATCCGATGGGAGGTCATCCATCAATAGGAGGTTACCCATCTTATGAAGGTCACCCATCCTAAGAAAGTTTCCTATCCTATGGGAGGTGACCCATCCTAAGGGAGGTCACCCATCCTATGGGAGGTCACCCATCCTACGGGAGGTCACCCATCCTATAGGGAGGTTAACCATCCTACGGGAGATCACCCATCCTATGAAGGTCACCCATCCTATGGGAGGTTACCCATTCTTTGAAAGTCACCCATCCTAAGGGATATTACCCATCCTATAAAGGTCACCCATCGTATGGAGGTTACCCATCCTAAGGGAGGTCACCCTTTCTATAGGAGATCACCCATCATACGGTATTTTACCCATCCTAGGAAGGTTACCTATACTAATAGAGGTCACCCATCCTATGAGAGGTTACCCATCCTAAGAGAGGTTACCGATCCTAAGAGAGGTTACCCATCCAAATTGAGGTTACCCATCCTACGAGAGGTCGTCCATCCTATAGGTCACCCATCCTTTGGGAGGTTACCCATCCTAGGTAGGTCACCCATCCTACGGGAGATCACCTATCATTATGGAGGTCACCCATCCTAAGAGAGGATAACCATCCTATGGGAAGTCACCCATCCTAGGGAGGTTACCCATACAAATGGAGGTCACCTATCCAACGGGAGGACACCCATCCTAAGGGTGGTTACCTATCCTAAGGGAGGTCACTCATCCTAAGGGAGGTCACTCATCCAGAGGTTACCCATCTAAATGGAGGTCACACATCCTAAGGGAGGTTAACTGTCCTATGGAGGTCACCCATCCTAGGGAGGTTACCCATCCTAAGGGTGGTTACCCATCCTAAGGGTGGTCATCCATCCTAAGGAAGGTTACCCATCCCAATGGAGGTCACCCATCCTACGAGAGGTTACCTATCCTAAGGGAGATTACCTATCCTAGGGATGACACCCATCCTACGGGAGGTTACCCATCCTAGGGGAGGTCACCCATCCTAGGGGAGGTCACCCATCCTATGAGAGGTCACCCATCCTAAGGTGTGTTACCCATCCTAAAGGAGGTTACCCATCCTTATGAGAGGTTACCCATCCTAAGGGAGGTTACCCATCCTTACGAGAGGTCAGCTATCCTTAGGGAGGTTACCTATCCTATGGAGGTCACCCATCCTAAGATGGGTAACCCATCCTAATAGAGGTTACCCATCCTGCAAGAGGTTACCCATCTAAGAGAGTTCACCCATCCTATGGAGGTAACCCATCCTACGAGAGGTTACCCATCCTAAGAGAGGTTAGTTAACCTCCCGTAGGATGGTTAACCTCTCTTAGGATGGGTGACATCCCATAGGATAGTTAACCTCCCGTAGGATGGTTAACCTCCCACCCGTAGGATAGGTAACCTTCATATGATGGGTAACCTCCATTTGGATGGGTGACCTCTTTTAGGATGGGTAACCTCCCTTAGGATGGGTAACCTCTCTTAGGATGTGTGACCTACCTAAGGATGGGTGACCTCCCTAGGATGGGTAACCTCTCTTGGGATGGGTGATCCCTAGGATAGGTAACCTCCTATAGGATGGGTAACCTCCCTTAGGATGGGTAACCTCCCGTAGGATGGGTTACCTCCCTAGGATGGATAACTTCCCTAGGATGGGTAACCTCCCTTGGGATGGCTGACCTCCCGTAGGATGGATAACCTCCGTTAGGATGGGTGACCTAACTTAGGATGGGTGACCTCCCGTAGGATGAGTAATTTCCCTTAGGATTGGTGGCATCCCTTAGGATGGGTAAACTCCCATAGTATGGGTAAACTCTGGATGGGTGACTTCTCGTAGGATGGGTGACCTCCCGTAGGATGTTTGTATTCCCTAGGATGGATAACCTCCCTTACGGTGGGTAACCTCCCATAGGATGGGTGATCTCCTGTAGGATGGATAACCTTTCTTAAGATGGGTAACCTCTCGTAGGATGGGTGGCCTAACATAGTATAGGTGACCTCCCGTAGGATGGGTGACCTCCCTTAGATGGGTGACCTCTCTTAGGATGGGTAATCTCTCATAGGATGGGTAACCTCCCTAGGATGAGTAACCTCCCTTAGGATGGGTGACCTCCCTAGGTTGGGTAGCTTCCCTAGGATGGGTAACCTCCCTTAGGATGGGTGGCCTCCCTAGGATGAGTAACCTTCCTTAGGATAGGTGACCTTCCTAGGTAGCCTCCCTAGTATGGGTAACCTCCCTTAGGATGGGTGACCTCCCTAGGATTGGTAACCACCCTAGGATGGGTAACCTCTCTTAGGATGGGTGATTTCTCGTAGGATGGGTGACCTCCTTAGAATAAGTAACCTCCCTTAGGATGGGTAACCTTCATTAGGATATGAAACCTACCATAGGATGAGTAACCTCCATACGATGGATGACCTTTATATCATGGGTAACCTCCATAGGATGGGTAACCTCGCCTATGATGGGTGACTTCTCGTAGGATGGGTGACCTCACGTAGGATGGGTGACCTCTCGTAGGATAGGTAACCTCCGTTATTATGGGTAACCTTCCTTAGGACTGGAAACCTACCATAGGATGGGTAACCTTCATATGATGGGTGACCTTCATATGATGGGTAACCATCTTTCGGATGGGTGACTTCCCTTAGGATGGGTAACCTCCGGATGGGTGACCTCCCTTAGGATGAGAAACCTCCATATGATGGGTGACCTTCAAAGGATGGGTAACCTCCCTTAGGATGGGTGATATTGCGTAGGATGGGTGATATCCCGTAGGATGGGTAACCTCCCTTAGGATGGGTGACCTCCCGTAGGATGGGTGACGTCTCTAGGATGAGCTACACATCCTAGGGTGGTTACCAATCCTAGGGAGGTAACCCATCCTAAGGGAGGTTTCCCATCCTAGGGAGGTTACCCATCCTTAGTTAGGTCTCCCAACCAATGAGAGGTTACCCATCATAAGGGAGGTCACCCATCCTAGGAAGGTTGCCCATCCAATAGGTCACCCATCCTAAGGGAGGTTACCCATCCTAGGGTGGTTACCCATCCTACGGGAGGTCACCCATCCTAAGGGTGGTTACCCATCATATGAAGGTCACCCATCCTAGGGAGGTCACCCATCCTCATGGAGGTCACCCATCATACAGGAAGGTACCCATCCTATGAGAGGTCACCCATACAAATGAAGGTCACCCATCATAAGGGAGGTCACCCATCCTAAGAGAGGTTACCCATCCTAGGGAGGTTACCCATCCTCCGGGAGGTCACCTATCCAACGAGAGGTTACCCATCCTAGGGGGGTTACATATCCTACGGGAGGTCACCCATCCTAAGGGAGGTTACCCATCCAACGATAGGACACCCATCCTACGAGAGGCTACCCATCCTAAGAGATATTACCCATCCTAGGAAGGACACCCATCCTACGGGAGGTCACCCATCTAAATGGAGGTTACCCATCCTACGAGATATCACCCATCCTAAGGGAGGTCACCCATCCAAAGCGAGGTTACCCATCCTATGGGAGTTCTTCCTAAGGATGGGTAACCTCCCTAGGATGGGTAACCTCCCTAGGATAGGTGACATCCCTTAGGATGGGTGACCTCTCATAGGATGTGTAACCTCCGAATGGGTGACCTCCCATAGGATGGGTAACCTCTCGTCGGATAGGTAACCTCTAGTCAGATGGATGACCTCCCGTAGGATTGGTGACCTCTCAACGGGTAACCTCTCTAAGGATGGGTGACCTCCTATATGATAGGTAACCTCTCATAGTATGGGTGACCTCCATAGGATGGGTGACCTCCCATAGGATGGGTGATCTCCATAGGATGGGTGAACTCCCTAGGATGGGTGACCTCCATAGGATGGGTGACCTCCCATAGGATGGGTGACCTACAGGATGGGTGACCTCTTGTAGGATGGGTGACCTCCCGTAGGATGGGTGACCTCCCTAGGATGGGTAATCTCCCTTAGGATGGGTGACCTCAAGTAGGATGGATGACCTCCCGTAGGATGGTTATCCTCTATTAGGATGGGTAAGCTCTAGAAGGATGGGTGACCTCCCTTAAGATGGGTGACGTCTCGTAGGATGGGTAACCTCTCTTAGGATAGGTGACCTCCTATATGATAGTTAACCTCTAATAGGATGTGTGTCCTCCCTAGGATGGGTGACCTCCATAGGATGGGTGACCTCCCTAAGGATGGGTGACCTCCTATAGGATGGGTGACCTATTGGATTGGTGCCCTCTCGTAGGATGGGTGATATCCCGTAGGATGGGTAACCTCTCATAGGATGGGTGACCTCCCTAAGGATGGGTAACCTTTCTTGGGATGGGTGACCTCCCGTAGGATGGGTAACCTTCCTAGGATGGGTAACCTCCATTAGGATGGGTGACCTCCCTATGTATGGGTGACCTCCCTTAAAATGGGTGACCTCCCTTAGGATGGGTGACTCCTTTTGGATGGGTTTTCTCCCGTAGGATGGGTAACCTACCGTAGAATGGATGATCTCCCGAGGATGTGTAACTTAACGTATGATGGGTAACCTCCCTTAGGATGGGTGACCGCCCTAGCATGGGTGACCTCCATTAGGATGGGTAACCTCCCTTGAGATGAGTGACCTCCCATAGGATGGGTGACCTCTCATATGTTGGGTGACCTCTCTTAGAATGGGTAACCTCTCGTAGGATGGGTGACCTCCTGTAGGATAGGTGACCTCTCGTAGAATGGGTAACCTCTCTTAGGATGGGTGACCTCCTTTATGATGGGTAACCTAGACCTCTAGTAGGATGGGTGACCTACCATAGGATGAGTGACCTCTAGTAGGATGGGTGACCTACCGTAGGATGAGTGACCTCCCTTAGGATGGGTGACCTCCGTAGGATGGGTAACCTCTCATAGGATGGGTGACCTTCATAGGATGGGCGACCTTCATAGTATGGGTGACCTTCATAGGATGGGCGACCTTCATAGTATGGGTGACCTCACATATGAAAGGTAACCTCCCATAGGATGAGTGACTTCACTTAGGATTGGTAACCTCCCGTAGGATGGGAAAGCTCCGTTGGATGAGTGACCTTTCTTAGGATAGGTGACCTCCCTTAGGATAGGTAACCTCCCTATGATGGGTGACCTCCCTAGGATGGGTGACCTTCCTTAGGATGGGTAACCTCCTTAGGATGGATGACCTCTCGTCGGATGGGTAACCTCCCTAGGATGGGTGAACTCCCTTAGGATGGGTAATCTCCCTTAGGATTGGTGACCTCCCGTAGGATATGTGACCTCCCTAGGATGGGTAACCTCCCTTAGGATGGGTGATATCCCATTGGATGGCTGACCTCCCCAAGGTCATCTATCATACGTGAGGTCACTCATCCTACGGGATATCACCCATCCTAAGGGAGGTTACCCATCCTAAGAGAGGTTACCCATCCTAAGGGAGGTCACCCATCCAAATTTAGGTCACTCATCCTATGAGAGGTTACCCATCATAGGGTGGTTGCCCATCCTAGGGAGGTCACCCATCCTACGGGAGGTCACCCATCCTAAGGGAGGTTACCCATCCTTGGGAGGTTATCCATCCTAAGGGAGGTCATCCATCCTCGGGAGGTTAGCCATCCTACGAAAGGTCACCCATCCTAAGGAGGTTACCCATCCTTCGGGAGGTTACCCATCCTAGGGAGGTCACCCATCCTAAGGGAGGTTACCCATCCTAAGTAGGTTACCAATCCTAAGGGAGGTCACCCATCCTAGGGAGGTTTACCCATCCTACGAGAGGTCATCCATCCTAAGGGAGGTTACCCATCCTACGAGAGGTTACCCACCCTAAGAGAGGTTACCCATCCTAAGAAAGGTCACTTATCCTACGGAGATTACCCATCCTAGGGAGGTTACCCATCCTAAAAGAGGTTACCCATCCTAGGAAGGTTACCCATCCTAAGGGAGGTCACCCATCCTAGGGAGGTTACCCATCCTACGAGAGGTTACCCATACTAAGGGAGGTTACCCATCCTATGATAGGTTGCCCATCCTAAGAGAGGTTACCATCCTAAGGGAGGTCACTTATCCTACGGAGGTTACCCATCCTAAGAGAGGTTACCCATCCTAAGGGAGGTCACTCAACCTATGGAGGTTACCCATCCTAAGGGAGGTCACTCATCCTACGGGAGGTTACCTATCATACTTGAGATCACCCATCCTATGAAGGTCACCCATCCTATGAAGGTCACCCATCCTATGAGAGGTTACCCATCATAGGGAGGCCACCCATCCTAAGGGAGGTCACTCATTCTACGGTAGGTCACCCATCCTACTAGAGGTCCAGATTATCCATCCTAAGGGAGGTCACCCATCCTCAGAGATGTTACCCATCCTACTAGAGGTCACCCATCCTACGGGAGGTCACGTATCCTACGAGGGATTGCCCATCCTAAGAGAGTTCACCCATCCTAGGGAGGTCACCCATCCTACCGGAGGTCAACCATCCTACCAGAGGTCACCCATCATATGGGAGGTCACCCATATAAAGGGAGGTTAACCATCCTAATGGAAGTCACCCATCCTAGGGAGTTCACCCATCCTAAGGGAGGTTATCCATCATACGGGAGGTTACACATCCTAGGGAGGTCATCCATCCTACGGGAAGTTATCCATCCTACGGGAGGTCACCCATCCTAATGGAGGTCACCCACACTTAGGAAGGTCACCCATCCTAAGGGAGGTTTCCCATCCTAGTGAGGCTACCCATCCTACGGGAGGTCATCCATCCCAAGAGAGGTTACCTATCCTGAAGGAGGTCACCCATTACGAGAGGTCACCCATCCTAAGGGAGGTTACCCATCCTACGGGAGGTTACCCATCCTAAGAGAGGTTACCCATCCTAAGGGAGGTCACTTATCCTAAGGAGATTACCCATCCTAGGGAGGTTACCCATCCTAAAAGAGGTTACCCATCCTAGGAAGGTTACCCACCATAAGGGAGGTCACCCATCCTAGGGAGGTTACCCATCCTACGAGAGGTCACCCATACTAAGGGTGGTTACCCATCCTATGATAGGTTACCCATCCTAAGAGAGGTTACTATCCTAAGGGAGGTCACTTATCCTACGGAGGTTACCCATCCTAAGAGAGGTTACCCATCCTAAAGGATGTCACTCAACCTACGGAGGTTACCCATCCTAAGGGAGGTCACTCATCCTACAGGAGGTTACCTATCATACTTGAGATCACCCATCCTATGAAGGTCACCCATCCTATGAAGGTCACCCATTCTATGGGAGATTACCCATCCTAGGGAGGCCACCCATCCTAAGGGAGGTTACTCATTCTACGGTAGGTCACCCATCCTACTAGAGGTCAAGATTACCCATCCTAAGGGAGGTCACCCATCCTCAGAGATGTTAGCCATCCTACTAGAGGTCACCCATCCTACAAGAGATTGCCTATCCTAAGAGAGGTCACCCATCCTAGGGAGGTCACCTATCCTACCGGAGGTTACCCATCCTACCGGAGGTTACCTATCATATGGGAGGTCACCCATATAAAGGGAGGTTACCCATCCTAATGGAAGTCACCCATCCTAGGGAGGCACCCATTCTAAGGAAGGTTACCCATCATACGGGAGGTTACACATCCTAGGGAGGTCATCCATCCTACGGGAGGTTATCCATCCTACGGGAGGTCACCCATCCTAAGGGAGGTCACCCACACTTAGGGAGGTCACCCATCCTAAGGGAGGTTACCCATCCTAGTGAGGTTACCCATCCTACGGGAGGTCACCCATCCCAAGAGAGGTTACCAATCCTGAAGGATATCACGCATCCTATGAGAGGTCATCCATCCTATAGCTCACCCATCCTATGGGAGGTAACCCATCCTTAGGGAGGTCACCCATCCTATGGAGGTCACCCATCCTAGGAAGGACACCTATCCTATGAGAGGTTACCTATCATATAGTTGGTTACCCATCCTAAGAGAGGTTACCCATCCTACGAGAGGTTACCCATCCTACTAGAGGTTACCCATCCTACGAGAGGTTACACATCCTACGAGAGGTCACCCATCCGAAGGTTACCCATCCTGCGAGAGGTCACCCATCCTACGGGAGGTCACTCATCCTAAAGGAGGTTACCCATCCTAGGGAGGTCACCTAACCTACGGGCGGTCACCCATCCTACGAGAGGTCACACATCCTATAGGTCACCCATCCTTTGGAAGGTTACCCATCCTTAGGGAGGTTACCCATCCTACGAGATATCACCCATCCAAATGGAGGTTACCCATCCTACGGGATATCACCCATCCATATGGAGGTTATCCATCCTACGAGGGGTGACCCATCCTATGGGAGGTCACCCATCCTATGGAGGTCTTCCATCCTAGGGAGGACACCCATACTATGAGAGGTCAACCATCCTAAGGGAGGTTACCCATCCTACGGGATATCACCCATCCTAAGGGAGGTTACCCATCATATAAAGGTCACCCATCCTAAGGGAGGTCAACCATCCTACGTGATATCACCCATCCTAAGGGAGGTCAGCCATCCTACGGAATATTACCCATCCTAAGGGAGGTTATCCATCCAAATGGAGGTCACCCATCATAAGGGAGGTCACCCATCCTAAAGAGGTTATCCATCCTAAGATAGGTTACCCATCCTAAGGTAGGTTACACATCCTACAAGAGGTCACCCATCCTAAGAGAGGTTACCCATCCTAAGGAAAATCACCCATCCTATGGGTCACCCATCCTAAGAAAGGTCACCCATCCTAGGAAGGCCATCCATCCTAAGGGAGGTTACCCATCATATGAAGGTCACCCATCGTATGGAGGTTACCCATACGGATGTTATCCATCCTACGGTAGGTCACCCATCCTAAGGAAGGTTATCCATCCTTAGGATGGGTGACCTCCCTTAGGATGGGTAATCTCTCTTAGGATGGATGACCGTAGGATGGGTAAAAGGTGACCTCTAATAGGTTGGGTAACCTCACTAAGTTTGGAAGACCTCCATACGATGGGTAATCTCCCTTAGGATGGGTGACCTCCGATTGGTTGAGTGACCACCCGTAGGATGGCTGACCTCCCGTAGGATGGCCGACCTACCTTAGGATGGGTGATATCCCATAGAATGGATGACCTCCCATAGGATGGGTGATATCCCGTAGGATAGGTGACCTCCCTTAGGATGGGTGATAACCTCCGGATGAGAAACCTCCCTAAGTATAGGTGACCTTCATATGATGGGTAACCAACCTACATTATGGGTAACCACCGAATGGGTAACCTCCCTTAGGTTGGGTAACCTCCCTAAGTATGGGTGACCACCCTTAGGAAGGGTGACCTCCATTTGGATGGGTGACCTCCCTTAGGATGGGTAACCTCTCTTAGGATGGGTAACCTCTCGTAGGATGGGTGACCTCCCTTAGGATGGGTAACCTCTCGTAGGATGGGTGATATGCCGTAGGGTGGGTAACCTCCGTAGGATTGATGACTTCTCGTAGGATGGGTAACCTCCCGTAGGATGGGTGACCTCCCGTAGGATGGGTAACCTCCCTAGGATGGGTGACCTCTCGTAGGATGGGTAACCTCCCGTAGGATGGGTGGCCTCTAGTAGGATGGGTGACCTCCCTTAGGATGGGTGACCTCCCGTAGGATGAGTGACCTCCCTTAGTGTGTATAACCTCTCTTAGGATAGGTAACCTCTCATAGGATGGGTGACCTTTATTTGGATGGGTGACCTCCCATAGGATGGGTAGCCTACGTTAGGATGGGTAACCTTCTATTGGATGGGTGACCTAACTAAGGATGGGTAACCTCCCTAGGATGAGTGACCTCCCTTAGGGTGGCTAACCTCTCTTAGGATGGGTAACCTCTCGTAGGATGGGTGACCTCCATTTGGATGGGAGACCTACCTTAGGATGGGTAACCTCACTTAGGATGAGTGACCTAACTAAGGATGGTTGACCTCCCTAGGATGGGTGACCTCCCTAAGGATGGGTGACCTCCCTAGCATGGGTAACCTCCCTTTGGATGGATAATCTCCCATAGGATGGGTGACCTCCCAAGGATGGGTAACCTCCCTAAGGATGGGTGACCTCTCATAGGTTGGGTAACCTCCCTTAGGATGGGTACCCATCCTATTGAGGTTACCCATCCTAAGGGAGGTTACCCATCCCAGGGACGTTACCCATCCTACGGGATATCACCCATCCTACAAGAGGTCACCCCTCCTAAGGGAGGTCACCCATGCTACGGGAGGTCACCCATCCTACGGAGGTTACCCATCAAACGGGATATCACCCATCCTACGAGAGGTCACCCATCCTAAGGGAGGTCACCCATCCTACGAGAGGTTACCAATCCTAAGAGAGGTTACCCATCCTTAGGTAGGTCTCCCATCCAAATGGAGATGACCTATAGGATGGGTGACCTATAGGATGGGTAACCTCCCTTATGATGGGTGACCTCCCTAGGATGGGTAACCTCTCATAGGATGGGGAACCTCCCTTAGGATGGGTAACCTCCCTAGGATGGGTAAACTCTTATAGGTTGGGTAACCTCTCATAGGCTGGGTAACCTCTCAGAGGTTGGGTAACCTCCATAAGTATGGGTGACCTCCCTAAGGATGGGTGACCTTCATAGGATTGGTAACCTCACTTAGGATGGGTGACCTCCCTAGGATGGGTGACCTCCCGTAGGATGGATGACCTAACATAGGATAGATAACCTCCCTTAGGATGGGAAACCTCTCGTAGGATGGTTAACCTCCCTTAGGATGGAAAACCTCCCTTAAGATGGGTAACCTCTCATAAGATGTGTTACCTCCCGTAGGATCGGTGACCTCCCTTAGGATGGGTGACCTATAGGATGGGTGACCTCTCCTAGGATGGGTGACCACCCTTATGTCGGGTGACCTTTCGTAGGATGGGTACACTCATCCTACGGTAGGTCACCCAGCCTAAGGGAGGTCACCCATCCTAGGGAGGTTACATATCCTACGAAAGGTCACCAATCCTAAGGGAGGTCACCCATCCAAAGGTTGGTTACCCATCCTACGAAAGGTCACCAATCCTGAGGGAGGTCACCCATCCTACGGGAGGATATCAATCCTACGGTGGATCACCCATCCTAAGGGAGGTCACTCATCCTACGGGAGGTCACCTATCCTAGGGAGGTTACCCATCCTACGGGAGGTCACCCATCCTAAGGGTGGTTATCCATCCTACGAAAGGTCACCAATCTAAAGGGAGGTCACCCATCCTACAGGAGGTTATCAATCCTACGGGGGATCACCCATTCTAAGGGAGGTCACTCATCCTACGGGACGCCACCCATCCTAGTGAGGTTACCCATTCTATGGGAGGTCACCCATCCGGAGGTTACCCATCATACAGGATTTTACCTATCCTAACGGAGGTTAGCCATCCTATGGGAGGTCACCCATCCTACGGCAGGTCACCCATCCTACGAAAGGTTACCACTTCCTTAGGATGGTCACCCATCCTAAGAAAGTTAACCCATCCTTTGGAGGTTACCCATCCTAAGGGAGTTAAGTCATCCTATGGAGGTTACCCATCCTATGGGAGTTCACCCATCCTATGGAGGTTACCCATACTACGAGAGGTTACCCATCCTAAGAGAGGTTACCCATCCTACGAGAGGTTACCCATCCTTCGGAAGTCATCCATCCTATGGGAGGTTACCCATCCTACGGGAGGTTACCCATCCTAAGAGATGTTACCCATCCTAAGGGCGGTCACCTATCCTATAGGTCACCCATCCTAGGGAGGTCACCTATCATACGGGAGGTAACCCATCCTAAGGGGGGTCACCCATCCTACGGGAGGTCACCTATCCAAAGGGGGGTCACCCATCCTACGGGATGCCACCCATCCTAAGAGAGGTTACGCATCCTACGGGAGGTCACCCATCCTGTGTTAGATCACCCATCCTATGAGAGGTAACCGATCCTAGGGAGGTACCCATCCAAAGGGGGGTCACCCATCCTATGAGAGGTTACCCATCCTAGGGAGGTACCCATCCAAAGGGGGGTCACCCATCTAATGAGAGGTTACCTATCCTAGTTAGGTACCCATCCAAAGTAGGGTTACCCATCCTAAGAGAGGTTACCCATCCAAATGGAGGTCACCCATCTTACGGGAGGTCACCCATCCTAGGGAGATCACCCATCCAGAAGGAGGTCACCCTTCCAAAGGAAGGTTACCCATCCTAATGGAGGTCACCCATCCTATGGAGGTCACCCATCTTAAGGGAGGTTACCCATCCTAGGGAAAGTCAAGTCACCCATCCTTAGGGAGGTTACCCTTCCTAAAGGAGGTCACCCATCCTAAGGGAGGTTACCCATCTTACGGGAGGTTACCCATCCTAGGGAGGTCATCCATCCTACGGGAGGTTAATAGGTAACCTTCCGTAGGATGGGTGACCTTCATATGATGGGTAAGCTCCCTAGGATGGATAACCTTCCGTAGGATGGGTGACCTCCCTAGGATGGGTAACCTCCCGTAGGATGGGAAACCTCCCTTTGGATGGGTGACTTCCCGTAGGATGGGTGACCACCCTTTGGATGGGTAACCTTCCTTAGGATAGGTGACCTCTCCTAGGATTGGTAACCTCCCTTAGGATAGGTGACCTCTGTAGTATGTGGGACCTCCCTTAGGATGGATAACCACCCTTAGGATGGATGACCTCCCGTAGGATGGGTGACCTCCCTTAGGATGGGTAACCACCCTTAGGATAGGCAACCTCTCTTAGGATGGGTGACCTCTCATAGCATGGGTAACCTCCCTAAGGATGGGTGACCTCCATACGATGGGTGACCTTCATAGGATGTGTAATCTCCCTAGGACGGGTTACCTCCCGTAGGTTGGGTATCCTCAATTTGGATGGGTGACCTCCTTTAGCGTGGATGACCTTCCTTAGGAGAGGTAACCTGCCTTAGGATGGGTGGCCTTTCTTAGGATGGATAACCTCTCTTAGGATGTGTAACCTCCCCTAGGATGGGAAACCTCCCGTAGGATGGGTAACCTCTCTAAGGATGTGTAATCTCTCATAGGATAGATAACCTCTCGTAGGATGGGTAACCTCCATTGGATGGGTGAACTCCCTTAGGATGGGTAACCTCCATTGGATGGGTGAACTCCCTTCGGATGGGTGACCATCCTAAGGGAGTGGTGACCTTTCGTAGGATGGGTAACTACCCTTAGGATGGGTGACCTCCCGTAGGATGGATCACCTCCCATAGGATAGGTCACCTCCCTTAGGATGGGTGACCTCCAGTAGGATGGGTAACCTCCGGATGGGTGACCTGCCTAGGTTGGGTAACCTCCCTAGGATGGGTGACCTCCCATAGGATGAGTGACATCCCTTAGGATGGGTGATCCCCCGTAGGATTGATGACCTCCTGTAGGATGAGTGACCATCCTAAGGGAGTGGTGAAATTTCGTAGGATGGGTAACCACCCTTAGGTTGGGTGACCTTTCGTAGGATGGGTAACCTCTCTAGGATGGGTGATCTCCCTTAGGATGGGTTACCTACCGTAGGATGAGTGACCTCCCTTAGGATGGGTGACCTCCCTAGGATGGGTATCCTAAGGGTCACCCATCCTAGAGAGGACACCCATCCTACGGGAGGTCACCCATCCTACGAGAGGTCACCCATCCAATGGAAGGTTACCCATCATAGGGAGGTCACCCATCCTAAGGAAGGTTACCTATCATACGTGAGGTCACCCATTCTAGGGAGGTCATCCATCCTATGGGAGGTTACCCATCGTACGGGAGGTCACCCGTCCTACGGGAGGTCACCCAACCTATAAGAGGTCACCCATCATACGGGTGGTTACCAATGCAAATATAGGTTACCCATCCTCGGGAAGGTTACCCATCCGGACGTTACCTATCCTAGGGAAAGTAAACCCATCCTCCTATAGGTCATCCATCCAAGGAAGGTTACCCATCCTAAGGGAGGTTACTCATCCTAGGGAGGTTACCAATCTTAAAGGAGGTTACCCAACCTAAGGAAGGTTACCCATTATATGAAGGTCACCTATCGTATGGAGGTTACCCATCCAACGGGAGGTCACCCATCCAAATGAAGGTCACCCATCCTTAAGGAGGTCACCCATCCTAGGGAGGACACCCATCCTTGGGAGGTTACCAATCCTACGGGAGGTCACCCATCCAAATGGAGGTCACCCATACTACGAGAGGTTACCCATCCTAAGAGAGGTTACCCATCCTAAGGGAGGTCACCCATCTTACGGGGAGTCACCTATCCTATGGAGGTCACCCATCTTATGGGACGTTACCCATCCTAAGGGAGGTCACACATCCTACGGGGGGTCACCTATACTATGGAGGTCATCCACCGTAAGGGAGGTTACCCATCCTAAGGGAGGTCACCCATCCTTAGGGAGGTCACCCATCCTAAGTGAGGTTACCCATCCTATGGGAGGTCACTCATCCTACAGCAGGTTACCATCCTACGAGAGGTCACCCATCCAACGGAGGTTACCCATCCTACGGGATATCACCCATCCTATGAGAGGTCAACCATCCTAAGGAAGCTCACCCATACTACAAGAGGTCACCCCTCCTAAGGGAGGTCACCCATCCTAGGGAGGTCACCCATCCAACGAGAGGTCACCCATCCTACGGAGGATACCCATCCTATGGGATATCACCCATCCTAAGAGAGGTCACCCATTCTAAGGGAGGTCACCCATCCTATGAGAGGTTACCCATCCTAAGAGAGGTTACCCATCCTTAGGGAGGTCACCCATCCAAATGGAGATGACCTATAGGATGGGTGACCTATAGGATGGGTAACCTCCCTTAGGATGGGTGACCTCCCTAGGTTGAGTGATCTCTCATAGGATGGAAAACCGTCCTTAGTATGGGTAACCTCCCTAGGATGGGTAACCTCTCATAGGATGGGTGACCTCCCATAGGTTGGGCAACCTCTTATAGGTTGGATAACCTCCCTAAGTATGGGTGACCTCCCTAAGGATGGGTGACCTTCAAAGGATCGATAACCTCCCTTAGGATAGGTAACCTCCCTTAGGATATTAAACCTCTCGTAGGATGGGTAACCTCCATTAGAATGGGAAACCTATAGGATTGGTGACCTCTCGTACGATGGGTGACCACCCTTATGCTGGGTGACCTCTCATAGGATGGATAAACTCATCCTACAGTAGGTCACCTATCCTAAGGGAGGTCACCCATCCTATGAAAGGTCACCAATCCTTAGGGAGGTCACCCATCCTACGGGAGGTTATCAATCCTACCGAGGATCACCCATCCTAAGGGAGGTCACTCATCCTACGGGAGGTCACCCATCCAAGGGAGGTAACCCATCCTATGGTAGGTCACCCATCCTAAGGGTGGTTACCCATCCTACGAAAGGTCACCAATCTAAAGGGGAGGTCATCAATCCTATGGGAGGTTATCAAGTCTACGGTGGATCACCCATCCTAAGGGAGGTCACTCATTATACGAGAGGTCACCCATCCTAGGGAGGTTACCCATCCTACAGAAGGTCACCCATCCAGAGGTTACCCATACTACGGGATGTCACCCATCCTAACAGAGGTTACCCATCCTATGGGAGGTCACCTATCCTATGGAAGGTCACCCATCCTAAGGGTGGTTACCCATCCTACGACAGGTCACCACACCCTTAGGATGGTCACCCATCCTAAGGGAGTTCACCCATCCTATGGAGGTTACCCATGCTAAGGGAGTTCACTCTTCCTATGGAGGTTACCCATCCTAAGAGAGTTCATCCATCCTATGGAGGTTACCCATACTACCAGAGGTTACCCATCCTACGGGAGGTTACCCATCCTAATAGAGGTTACCCATCCTAAGGGCGGTCACCCATCCTATAGGTCACCCATCCTAGGGAGGTCACCTATCCTACGGGAGGTCACCCATCCTAAGGGGGGTCACCCATCCTACGGGAGGTCACCGATCCAAAGGGGGGTCACCCATCCTACGGGAGGCCACCCATCCTAAGAGAGGTTACTCATCCTACGGGAGGTCATCCATCATATGTTAGGTCACCCATCTTATGAGAGGTAACCCATCCTCGGGAGGTACCCATCTAAAGGGGGTCACCCATCCTATGAGAGGTTACCCATCCTAGGGAGATACCCATCCAAAGGAGGGTCACCCATCCTATGAGAGGTTACCCATCCTAGGGAGGTACCCATCCAAAGGGGGGTTACCCATCGTAAGAGGGGTTACCCATCCAAATGGAGGTCACCCATCCTACGGGAGATTACCCATCCTAGGAAGGTCACCCATCCAGAGGTAGGTTACCCATTCAAAAGGAGGTTACCCATCCTAATAGAGATCACCCATCTAGGAAGGTTACCCATCTTATGGGAGGTTACCCATCCTAAGAAAAGTCAAGTCACCCATCCTAAAGGAGGTTACCCATCCTAAGGGAGGTTAGCCATCCTAGAAGGTCATCCATCCTAGGAAGGTCATCCATCCTATGGAAGGTCAATGGGTAACCTCCCTAGGATAGGTAACCTCTTATAGGGTGAGTGACCTCCTTAGGATGGGTAACCTCCCATAGGATGGGTAACCATAATTAGGATGGTTAACCTCTCTTAGGATGGCTGACCTCCCGTAGGATGGGTAACCTCCCGTAGGATGGGTGACCTTCATATGATGGGTAACCTCCCTAGGATAGGTAACCTCTCATAGGGTGAGTGACCTCCTTAGGATGGGTAACCTCCCGTCGTATGGGTAACCACAATTAGGATGGGTAACCTCCCTAAGGATGGCTGACCTCCCGTAGGATGGGTAACCTCCCTTAGGATAGGTGACCGCCCGTAGGATGGGGGACCTCCCTTAGGATGGGTAACCACCCTTAGGATGAGCAACCTCCCTTAGGATGGGTGACCTCCCGTAGGATGGATGACCTCCCAAAGGATGGGTAACCACCTTTAGGATAGGTAACCTCTCTTAGGATGGGTAACCTCTCGTAGGATGGGTAACCTCCCTTAGGATGGGTGACCTCCATACGATGGGTAACCTCCCTTGGACGGGTTACCTTCCGTAGGATGGGTATCCTGAATTAGGATGGGTGACCTCCTTTAGGATGGGTGACCTCTCTTAGGATAGGTAACTTCCTTAGGATGGGTGACCTCCCTTAGGATGGGTAACCTCCCCTAGGAGGGATAACCTCCCGTAGGATGGGTAACCTCTCTAAGGATGGGTAACCTCTCGTAGGATGGATAACCTCTCTTAGGATGGATAACCTCTCGTTGGATGGGTAACCTCCATATGATGGGTGAACTCTCTTAGGATGTGTAACCTCTATTCTCCATAGGATGGGTAAACTCCCTTAGGATGGGTAACCTCTATAGGATGGGTGAACTACCTTAGGATGGTTGACCATCCTAAAGGCGTGGTGACCTTTCGTAGGATGGGTAACCACCCTTAGGATGGGTGACCTCCCGTAGGATGGGTAATCTCCCATAGGATGGGTGACCTCCCGTACGATGGGTAACTTCCGATGGGTGACCTCCCTATGATGGGTTACCTCCCTAGGATGGGTGACCTCCCGTAGGATGAGTGACTTCCCTTAGGATGGGTGATCCCCCTAGGATTGATAACCTCCCGTAGGATGGGTGACCTCCCTTAGGATTGGTGACCTTTCGTAGGATGGGTAACCACCCATAGGATGGGTGACCTCCCGTTGGATGGGTGACCTTTTTTAGGATGGGTAACCTCCTTGGATGGGTGATCTCCCTTAGGATGGGTGACCTACCGTAGGATGAGTGAACTCCCTTAGGATGGGTGTCCTCCCTAGGATAGGTATCCTTAGGGTCACCCATCCTAGGGAGGACACCCATCCTACGAGAGGTCACCCATCCTATGAGAGGTTATCCATCCTAGGGAGGTCACCCATCCTAAGGGAGGTTACCTATCATTACGTGAGGTCATCTATTCTAGGGAGGTCATCCATCCAACGGGAGGTTACCCATCGTACGGGAAGTCACCCATCCAACGGGAGGTTACCCAACCTATGAAAGGTCACCCATCATACGGGTGGTTACCCATCCAAATGGAGGTTACCCATCCGCAGGAAGGTCACCCATCCGAGGTTACCTATCCTAGGAAAAGTAAACCCATCTTCCTATAGGTCACCCATCTAAGGAAGGTTACCCATCCTAAGAGAGTTACCCATCCTTGGGAGGTTACCAATCCAAAGGGAGGTTACGGATCCTAAGGGAGGTTACCCATCATATGAAGGTCACCCATCGTATGGAGGTTACCCATCCGGAGGTCACCCATCCTAAGGGAGGTCACCCATCCAAATGGAGGTCACCCATACTTAGGGAGGTCACCCATCCTAGGAAGGACACCCATCCTAGGGAGGTTACCAATCCTACGGGAGGTCACCCATCCAAATTGAGGTCACCCATCCTACCAGAGGTTACCTATCCTAAGAGAGGTTACCCATCCTAAGGGGGGTCACCCATGCTAGGGAGGTCACCAATCCTACGAGAGGTTACTGTCATGCCCCGATCTCCCGCAGTCTAATCGGCCGTTCCCGCTAGGCGGGAATCACCCTCGCCAGCGCTCCCGCGGAACGATCGCTTGACCCATCCGGGCAGGATGCCGCACGAGCGTGAGCCGGGCCCGTGCAAGGCCGTGATTCATTGGCTGGCGGTAAGAGTTCTAAGCCACAGAGTCGCACAGATTGTCCGAGTGCAGCGGAGTCATGAACGCATAGGCAATTCGGTAACAAGTTCTCTGAGTTGACAAATATATAGCGGAAGCATTTAAATACAAGTTGAAGTAAAGCAAGCTCCTTTATTGATATGAACATGTATTACAGGCGGCGTATAGCCGAGATTACAAGTCGCTCAAGCCTCTCTCTCTGAAACAGTAAAAGCGTGCCCAGTGGCTACAATTATGGAATGATTGTAGAGGCGATGTTCAAGCGATGTTCAGGCGATGTTCACAACTTATGTCTTGTATATGTGCTTCTGTTCCGGACGCACCGTTGCTTCGGAGTGATGTCCACGCCTTAGCACGCAAGTTGGAGGCATCCGCACCGAACGAGGTTCTCCCGCACCCTGCACACAAACTGGTGGATTATCAGTACATTGAATGCACTGGTGGGGAAGCTACTCGCCCGCTCGATAAATCCAAACACGTAATACAGGTTCCGTGCACAACTATTAAGTTGTCTTTCTAGTTACCTTAGGATCAGTTTCATGCAAGATTTGAATAGCCTAACACGTGAGGCAGTGCGCCGTGCGATATGAGAGGAATACGGCAAGACTTACCATTTGGCCTTCCCTGTCCAAGGCAAACATTGTTAATTCAAGCACGGGCAAGTATAAAACATTCAGGAGGCATACTTGATGAAAACCAAACCAATAGCATATGCAACATGGGAGTCATTTTTATCATGATCGTTCAGGTGTTTAGTTGTTCATTGATGCGATGCAGTGACTCGCATGCGGATAGCCGCTAAGCGAGGATGACTTATCTATATGAACAGTTGTCGCTGGCAAAGCCATAAAGGACCGTTTATAGTCTCTGGGCGGTTGGGTGCGAGAGGTCTTGTATCGCTACACGTCACCTCGCCCGGGACGGTATGGAGCGAGACGCTAGGCCATTGGGGCATTCACTCCATGCCGCCCACTCATGTTCGACTATCGGAAAGTTCCGTCCGGATCGGATCGGCTCCGGTGCCCCGGTGTAGCCGTCCGCAGGAACTTGAACAATCAATACCTTGTGCATAGGTTGTCCGCGACATGCAGTTGTTGGGTCAGTCAATTATCACGAGATACACGGGAACAGGAGTGCACTGGAACTTGAGACGCAAGTGCTCTTTGAACACGAGAACACAAGATATTTGAATCTTGATTTGTACAGTGATTGACTTGTCTTGATGCATTCCCCTAGTTCGGGGCTGCCTGATGAGCCAACGGTCTTAGATACTTGCAGGTTCAATCACGCACGGGACGAATACTTAGTAGTCTCCCGGGGTTTGGATGAAAATATGGCAACATTACAAGCAGACAAGCATGCGTTTCTAAGGAACATAATCAGCACGTTTGCTCGGACCCGAAGGTAAGCCGAGAGATGAAACCGTTAAGGGACTTAGCATGCGAGGGTCTGAACATAAGCAGTATTTCAATTTCCATGTTCTAGCATAAGCAATACGAGTTAGGATTATTCCCTTAGCTAGGTGCGTTGGATTCTTATTAGCATGCAGGGGGTGAATCACCTAGCGACTAGCATAAATATTCTAGATTTTATGTGTGCTGGCTAAGCAAAGACAAGTTCACCGTAGCCACCCACCTTAGCGATGACTCGCCTCGGTAGAGCGATACGCCAAGCGAGCCTCTGAAAGTCTAAGCCAGGATTCCTGTAGGGACAAGTCTGGATATCTTTTGCTTCTCGTTTGAGGCAAGACGGGTCGGGACAGTTGCACTATTGCCGTTTGAGACGGCAGTCCGCTTGAGCGGAACGGGGTGTTACATCCTACCCAACTTAGAAAAAGTCTCGTCCTCGAGACTTACTAAGGACAAGCAGTGATCTAGGGTTGAGGCAATCCTAGACAAGTCGTTGCACTTGTTCATTTGGAGATTTACTTGCACAAGCATCGAAATTAGCATATCGCTTAGACTGGATCGTGCGCACCTTCGACATGCATTTCTAGTGTGAATACGTCAACCAGCTTAGTGATAGCGAAGTCTCAGCACTCGAGTTCACCTTTTCTTAAGTCTTGGATGGTTCACTAGTTCAAGGCGTCCCTCGAATAGATGCATTCAACCAAACTTAGAGTTAGTGAAAATCTCGGACAAGCTACTAGCGATACTCTCAAGGGTTCGCACAGGTTGGCACAAAGGCCACTCGCAGCATACAACCAGACAAGCAATCATATCAATCAAAACATATTTTGAAAGTATTTAGACTTATTGTTGGAACATTCCATCGAGGCATTGAGAGAGAGAGCGTACACATAACCCACGAACGAGCTTTCGAAACAGAGATATCGAAATGAATTCCAAGGGCGTAGAAGCCAGGCTTTGATACCAACATGTCATGCCCTGATCTCCCGCAGGCTAATCGGCCGTTCCCGCTAGGCGGGAATCACCCTCGCCAGCGCTCCCGCGGAACGATCGCTTGACCCATCCGGGCTTGATGCCGCACGAGCGTGAGCCGCGCCCGTGCAAGGCCGTGATTCATTGGCTGGCGGTAAGAGTTCTAAGCCACAGAGTCGTATAGATTGTCCGAGTGCAGCGGAGTCATGAACGCATAGGCGATTCGGTAACAAGTTCTCTGAGTTGACAAATATATAGCGGAAGCATTTAAACACAAGTTGAAGTAAAATAAGCTCCTTTATTGATATGAACATGTATTACAGGCGGCGTATAGCCGAGATTACATGTCGCTCAAGCCTCTCTCTCTGAAACAGTAAAAGCGTGCCCAGTGGCTACAATTGTGGAATGATTGTAGAGGCAATGTTCAAGCGATGTTCAGGCGATGTTCACAACTTATGTCTTGTATATGTGCTTCTGTTCCGGACGCACCGTTGCTTCGGAGTGATATCCATGCCTTAGCACGCACGTTGGAGGCATCCGCACCGAACGAGGTTCTCCCGCACCCTGCACACAAACTGGTGGATTATCAGTACATTGAATGCACTGGTGGGGAAGCTACTCGCCCGCTCGACAAATCCAAACACGTAATACAGGTTCCGTGCACAACTATTAAGTTGTCTTTTTAGTTGCCTTAGGATCAGTTTCATGCAAGATTTGAATAGCCTAACACGTGAGGCAGTGCGCCGTGCGATATGAGAGGAACACGGCGAGACTTAACATTTGGCCTTCCCTGTCCAAGGCAAACATTGTTAATTCAAGCACGGGCAAGTATAAAACATTCAGGAGGCATACTTGATGAAAACCAAACCAATAGCATATGCAACATGAGAGTCATTTTTATCATGATCGTTCAGGTGTTTAGTTGTTCATTGATGCGATGCAGTGACTCGCATGCGGATAGCCGCTAAGCGAGGATGACTTATCTATATGAACAGTTGTCGCTGGCAAAGCCATAAAGGACCGTTTATAGTCTCTGGGCGGTTGGGTGCGAGAGGTCTTGTGTCGCTACACGTCACCTCGCCCGGGACGGTATGGAGCGAGATGCTAGGCCATTGGGGCGTTCACTCCATGCCGCCCACTCACGTTCGACTATCGGAAAGTTCTGTCCGAATTGGATCGGCTCCGGTGCCCCGGTGTAGCCGTCCGCAGGAACTTGAACAACCAATACCTTGTGCACAGGTTGTCCGCGACATGCAGTTGTTGGGTCAGTCAATTATCACGAGATATACGGGAACAGGAGTGCACTGGAACTTGAGACGCAAGTGCACTTTGAACACGAGAACACGAGATATTTGAATCTTGATTTGTACAGTGATTGACTTGTCTTGATGCATTCCCCTGGTTCGGGGCTGCCTGATGACCCAACGGTCTTAGATACTTGCAGGTTCAATCACGCACGGGACGACTACTTAGTAGTCTCCCGGGGTTTGGATGAAAACATGGCAACATTACAAGCAGACAAGCATGCGTTTCTAAGGAACATAATCAGCACGTTTGCTCGGACCCGAAGGTAAGCCGAGAGATAAAACCGTTAAGGGACTTAGCATGCGAGGGTCTGAACATAAGCAGTATTTCAATTTCCATTTTCTAGCATAAGCAATACGAGTTGGGATTATTCCCTTAGCTAGGTGCGTTAGATTCTTATTAGCATGTAGGGGGTGAATCACCTAGCGACTAGCATAAATATTCCAAATTTTATGTGTGCTGGCTAAGCAAAGACAAGTTCACCGTAGCCACCCACCTTAGCGATGATTCGCCTCGGTAGAGCGATACGCCAAGCGAGCCTCTGAAAGTCCAAGTCGAGATTCCTGTAGGGACAAGTCTGGATATCTTTTGCTTCTCGTTTGAGGCAAGACGGGTCGGAACAGTTGCACTATTGCCGTTTGAGACGGCAGTCCGCTTGAGCGAAACGGGGTGTTACAGTTACCTATCCTACGGGAGGTCACCCATCCTACGGGGGGTCACCTATCCTATCGAGGTCACCCATCCTAAGGGAGGTCATCGATCCGACGTGCGGTAACCTATCCTTTGGAGGTCACCCATCCGAAGGTTACCCATCCTATGAAGGTGACCCATCTTACTGGAGGTCACCCATCCGGAGATTACCCATCCTAGGGAGGTCACCCAACTGGAGGTTTCCAATCCTACGGGAGGTCACCCATCCGGAGGTTACCCATCCTAAGGGAGTTCACCCATCCTATAGAGGTTACCAATCCTACGAGAGGTCACCCATCCTATGGGAGGTCACCCATCCTACGAGAGGTTACCCATCCTAAGGGAGGTTACCCATCCGGAGGTCACCCGTCCAACTGGAGGTAACATATCCTAAGGGAGGTTACCCATCCTACGATAGATATCCCATCCGGAGGTTACCCATCCAAATAGAGGTTACCCATCCTAGGAAGGTCCACCATCCTAAGGGAGGTTACCTATCCTAGGGAGGTTAACCATCCTAGGGAGGTCACCCATCCATAGGGAGGTCACCAATCCTAAGGAGGTTACCCGTCCTATGAAGGTCATCCATCCTAACGGAGGTTACCTATCCTAGGGAGGTTACCCATCCTTCGGGATATCACCCATCCTACGGGAGTTTAGCCATCCTACGGGAGGTCACCCATCCTCCTATAGGTCACCCATCCTAGGAAGGTTACCCATCCTAGGGAGATTACCAATCCTACAAGAGGTCACCCATCCTACGGGAGGTTACCGAAACTACGGGTGGTCACCCATACTTAGTGAGGTTACCCATCCTAAGAGAGGTTATCCATCCTAAGGGTAGTTACCAATCCTAACCCATCCTATGAGAGGTTACCCATCCTAAGGAAGGTTACCCATCCTATGAAGGTCACCCATCCTAAGGGAGGGGTGACCTTCATAGGATGGATGACCTCCCGTAGGTTGGGTGACCTCTCTTAGAATGGGTGACCTTCATATGATGGGTAACCTCCCTTAGGATGGGTGACTTTCCTTAGGATGGGTGACCTCCATTTGGATAGGTAACCTCTCGTATGATGGGTGACCCCCCGTAGGATGGGTAACCTTCATATGATGGGTAAACTCTATTTATATGGGTGACCTCCCGTAGGATGGGTAACCCCCCGCAGGATGGTTAACCTGCAAATAATGGGTAACCTCCATTTGGATGGGTGACCTCCCGTAGGATGGGTAACCTCCCGTAGGATGGGTGACCTCCCTAGGATGGGTGACCTTTCGTAGGATGGGTGACCTCTCGTAGGATGGGTGATATCCCGTAGGATGGGTAACCTCCGTAGGATGAGTGACCTATTTCCCTTAGGATGGGTGACCTCTCGTAGGATCGGTAACCTCCCTAGGATGGGTGACCACCCTTTGGATGGGTAACCTCCCGTAGGATAGGTAACCTCCGGATGGTGACCTCCCTAGGATGGGTAAACTCCTGAAGTACTTGTGACCTCCCTAGGATGGGTAACCTCCATCTGGATGGGTGATCTTCATAGGATGGGTGGCCTTTCATAGGATAGGTAACCTTCCAAGGATGGGTAACCTCCTTTAGGATGGGTAACCTCCATAGGATGGGTAACCTCCCTTAAGATGGGTGACCTTCATAGGATGGGTAACCTCCATACGATGGATGACCTTCATCGGATGGGTAACCTTCCTAGGATGGTTGACCTTCATATGATAGGTAACCTCTTAGGATGGGTGACCTCCCTAGGATGGGTGACCTCTATTTGGATGGGTGAACTTCCATAGGATGCGTAACCTCTCTTAGGATAGGAAACCTCCCTAGGATGGGTGACCTCCATTTGGATGGGTGATATCCCGTAGGATGGGTAACCTCTCATAGGATTGGTGACCTCCCATAGGATGGGTAACCTCCCTTAGGATAGGTGACCTTCCATAGGATGGGTAACCTCTCTTAGGATCGGTGACCTCCCTAGGATAGGTGACCTCCATTTGGATGGGTGACGTCCCGTAGGATGGGTAACCTCCCGCGGGATGGGGGACCTCCCTAGAATGCATCAATAATGATACACAACCTTTTAATCTTAACCACTCAATCCAAATCCACTTAAATGAAGGAACACATATAAATATATCATTTTATAACTAAATAATTGATTATGTAACAATTTAAAAAGATATTACACTAGCTTGCTCAATAGCCCCAAAATTGGATATATATATATATATATATATATATATATATATATATATATATATATATAGAGAGAGAGAGAGAGAGAGAGAGAGAACTTCCTAGGAGGTTACTGTTACATGGAGGTCACCCATCCTAAGGGAGGTTAACGATCCTATGAAGGTCACCCATCCTAAGGGAGGTCACCCATCCTACGGGAGGTCACCCATCCTTAGGAGGTTACCTATCCTTTTGGAGGTCACCCATCCTAAGGGAGGTTACCCATCCTACGAGAGGTCACCCATCCTACGAGAGGTTACCCATCCAAAGAGAGGTCACCCATCCTAGGGAGGTTACCCATCCTATGGGAGGTAACCCGTCCAAATGGAGGTTATCCATCCTAGGGAGGTCACCAATCCTAAGGAGGACACCGATCCTAGGGAGGACACCAATCCTAGGGAAGTTACCCATCCTATAGGTCAACTATTCTAAGGGAGGTTACCCATCCTACGAGAGGTCACCAATCCTAAGGAAGGTCACCCATCCTATGAGAGGTCACCCATCCTAAGGGAGGTTACCCATCCTTGGGAGGTCACCCATCCTATGGGAGGTCACCCATCTAAGGGAGGACACCCATCCTAGGGAGGTTACCCATCCTACGGAAGGTCACCCATCCAAATGGAGGTTACCCATCCTACGAGAAGTTAACCATCCTAAGAGAGGTTACCCAAATTAAGGAAGGTCACCCATCCTATGGAAGGTTACCTATCCTACGGAGGTCACCCATCCTAAGCGAGGTTATCCATCCTAAGGGAGGTCACCCATCCTAAGGGAGGCTACCCATCCATAGGGAGATCACCCATCCTAAGAGAGGTTACCCATCCCAAGGGAGGTCACTCATCCTACGGGAGGTTACCCATCCTACGAGATATCACCCATCCTACGTGAGGTCATCATCCTAAGGGAGGTCACCCATCCTACGAGAGGTTATCCATCCTTAGAGAGGTTACCCATCCTAAAGGAGGTCACCCATCCAAATGGAGGTCACCCATCCTAACAGTTGTCACCCATACTTAGGGAGGTTACCAATCATTTGAAGGTCACCTATCCTAAGGGAGGTTACCCATCCTACGGGAGGTCACCCATCCGAAGGTTATCCAATCTAGGAAGGACACCCATTCGGAGGTTACCCATCCTACGGGAGTCACCCATCCGAAGGTTACCCATCCTAAGGGAGTTCACCCATTCTATGGAGGTTACCCATCCTACGAGAGGTCACCCATCCTACGGGAGGTCACCCATTCTACGAGAGGTTACCCATCCTAAGGGAGTTTACCTATCCTAAGGAAGGTTACCCATCCGGAGGTCACCCATCCTACGGGAGGTCACCCATCCTAAGAGAGGTTACCCATCCTACAAGAGGTCTACCATCCGGAGGTTACCCATCCAAATAGAGGTTACCCATCCTAGGAAGGTCACCCATTCTAAGGGAGGATACCCATCCTAGGGAGGTTACCCATCCTAGGGAGGTCACCTATCCAAAGGAAGGTCACCTATCCTAGCGAGGTTACCTATCCCATAAATGTTACCCATTCTAAGGGAGGTTACACATCATAGGAAGGTTACCCATCCTACGGAATATTACGCATCCTACCGGAGGTTACCGATCCAACGGTAGGTCACCCATCCTCCTATAGGTCACCCATCCAAAGGAGGTTACACATCCTAGCGAGGTCACACAACCGATGAGAGGTCACCCATCCTACGGGTGGTTACCCAACCTATGGGAGGTCACCCATACTTAGTGCGATTACCCATCCTAAGAGAGGTTACCCATCCTAAGGGAGGTTACCCATCCTATGGGAGGCCAACCATCCGGAGGTTACCAATCCTACCAGAGGTTACCCATCCTAAGGGAGGTCACCCATCCTATGAGAGGTCACCCATTCTAAGGGAGGTTACCCATCCTAAGGGAGGTTAACCATCCTATGAAGGTTATCAGTCTGCAGGGAGGCATGACCTTCATAGGATGGATGACCTCCCGTAGGATGGGTGACCTCCCTAGGATGGGTAGCCTCCCTTAGGATGGGTTTCCTTCATATGATGGGTAACCTCCCTTAGGATGGATAACCTCCCTTAGGATTGGTGACCTTCCTTAGGATGGGTGACCTCTATTTGGATGGATAACCTCACATAGGATGGGTGACCCCCAGCAGGATGGGTAATCTTGATATGATAGGTAACCTCCATTTGGATGGGTGACCTCCAGTAGGTTGGTTAACCCCTCGTAGGATGGGTAACCTTCATATGATGGATAACCTCTATTTGGATGGGTGACCTCCCGTAGGATGGGTAACCTACCGTAGGATCGGTGACCTCCCTAGGATGGGTGACCTCCCGTTGGATGGGTAACCACTCGTAGGATGGGTAACCTCTCATAGAATGAGTGACCTATTTCCCTTAGGATAGGTGCCCTCTCGTAGGATAGTTAACCTCCCTAGGATGGGTGACCTCCCTTAGGATGGGTAACCTCCTATAGGATGGGTAACCTCCGGATAGGTAACCCCCCTAGGATGGATGACCTTCCTAGGATGGGTAAACTCCCGTAGTATGGGTGACCTCCCTAGGATGGGTTACCTATATTTGGAGGAGTGACCTTCATAGGATGGATGGCCTCTCGTAGGATTGGTAACCTTCCTAGGATGGGTAACCTCCCTTAGGATGGGTAACCTACATAAGATGGGTAACCTCCCTTAGGATGGGTGACCTTCATAGGATGGGTATCCTCCATACGATGGGTGACCGTTATATGATGGGTAATCTTCCTAGGATGGGTGACCTTCATATGATGGGTAACCTCTTAGGATGGGTGACCTCCCTTTGATGGGTGACCCATCCTAAGAGAGTTCACCCATCCAAATAGAGTTCACTAATCCTAACAGAGGTTACCAATCCTAAGGGAGATTACCTATCATACGCGAGGTCACCCATCCTAAGACAGGTTCCCCATCCTAACGGAGGTTACCCATCCTATGAGAGGTTACATATCCTAGGGAGGTCACCCATCCTATGGGAGGTCACCCATCCTAAGAGAGTTTACCTATCCTACGAGAGATCACCCATCCTAAGGATGGTTATCCATCCTACGGGAGGTCACCCATCCTAGGGAGGTTACCTATCATATAGGAGGTCACCCATTCTAAGAGAGGTTACCCATCCTAAAGGAGTTTACCCATCCTATGGGAGGTCACCCATCCTAGGGAGGTTACTATCCTAAGGGAGGTCACCCATCCAAAGGGAGGTCATCCATCCTATGAAGGTCACCCATCCTATGGGAGGTCACCCATCTTAGGTAGCTTAACCATCCTAGGGAGGTCACCCATACTTAGGGAGGTTACCCATCCTAGGAGGTCATCCATCCTTAGGGCGGTTGCCCATCCAAGGGAGGTTACCAATCCTACAGGATATCACCCATCCTACGAGCGGTCACCTATCCTATAGGTCACCCATCCTACGGGAGGTCACACATCTTACGGAAGGTCACCCATCCTAGGTAGGTCACCCATCCTATGGGAGGTCACCCATCCTTAGGAAGTTTACCCATCCTACGGGAGGTCACACATCCTACGGGAGGTTACCCATCCTATGGGTGGTTACCCATCTTAAGGGAGGTCACCCATCCTAAGGGAGGTTATCCATCCTAGGGAGGTTAACCTAACTTAGGATGGGTAACCTCTTGTAGGATGAGTGACCTAACATAGGATGGGTAACCTCCCGTAGGATGAGTGACCTAACTTAGGTTGGGTAAACTCCCGTAGGATGGGTAACCTACCTTAGGATGGGTGACCTCCAGTAGGATGGATAACCTCCCTAAGGATGGATAACCTCCCTTAGGATGGGTGATATCCCGTAGGATGGGTAACCTCTAGTAGTATGGGTAACCTCTAGTGGGATGGGTGAGCTCCCGTAGGATGGGTAACCTCCCGTAGGATGGGTATCCTCTCTTAGGATGGGTAACCTCCCATAGGATGGATAACCTCCCATAGGATCGGTAACCTCTCCTAGGATGGGTAACCTTCCATAGGATGGGTAACCTCTCTTAGGATGGGTAACCTCTCTAAGGATGGGTAACCTCCATAGGATGTGTGACCACTCGTAGGATGGGTAACCTCCCATAGGATGAGTGACCTAACATAGGATGGGTAACCTCCCGTAGGATAGGTAACCTCCCTTAGGATGGGTGACCTCCCGTAGGACGAGTGACCTAACTTAGGATGGGTAACCTCTCTTAGGATGGGTGACCTATTTCCCTTAGGATGGGTGACCTCCCTTAGGATTAGTGACCTCTCGTAGGATGGATAACCTCCCTAGGATGGGTAACCTCACTTAGGATGGGTAACCTCCCTAGGCTGGGTACCCATCCTAAGGGAGGTTACCCATCCTAAGGGAGGTTACCCAACCTATAAGAGGTCACCCAACCTTAGGGAGGTTACCCATCTTAGGGAGGTCACCCATCCTATGGGAGGTTACCCATCCTATGAGAGGTCACCCATCCTTAGAGAGGGTAACCTTCCTTTGGATGGGTAACCTCCCTAAGGATGGGTAACCTCCCTTAGGATGGGTGAGCTCCCATAGGATGGATGACCTCCCTAGGATTGGTAACCTCCCTTTGGATGGGTAACCTCCATTTGGATGTGTGAACTCCCGTAGGATGGGTAACCTCCCTAGGATGGGTAACCACCCGTATGATGGGTAACCACCCTTAGGATGGGTAACCTCCCTTAGGATGTGTGACCTTCCTAGGATGGGTGACCTCCCGTAGTATGGGTGATATCCCGTAGGATGGGTAACCTCCATTTCGATGGATGGGTATCCTCCGGATGGGTGTCCTCCGGATGGGTGACATACCATAGGATCGGTTACCTCCCTAGGATGGGTGACCTCCCATAGGATGGGTGTCCTCCCTAGGATCGGTGACCTTCATAGGATGGGTGATCTTTCGTAGGATGGTTGTCCTCCATATTAGTGTCCTCCTGATGGGTGACCTACCATAGGATGGGTAACCTCAATAGGATGGGTGACCTCCCGTAGGATGGGTGTCCTCATGATGGGTAACCTTACGTAGAATGGGTGACCTCCATTTGGATGGATAACCTCCCTAGGATGGGTGAGCACTCGTAGGATGGGTGTTCTCCCTAGGATGGGTGACCTCCTTTAGATGGATAACCTCCCTAGGATGGGTTATCCCCACCCTATGGGAGGTTACCCATCCTAGGGAGGTCACCCATCCTACGGAATATCACCCATCCTATGAGAGGTCAGCCAATAGGTCACCCATACTTAGGGAGGTTACCCATCCTACGAGAGATCACCCATCCTATAGGTCACCCATACTTAGGGAGGTTACCCATCCTACGGGAGGTCACCCATCCAAAGAGAAGTTGCCCATCCTAGGATGGGTAACCTCCCCTATGAAGGTCACCCATCCTAAGGGAGGTCATCCATTCGGAGGTCACCTATCCTTCGGGAGGTCACCCATCCTAAGGGAGATTAGCCATCATACGAGAGGTCATCCATCCTATAGGTCACCCATACTTAGGATGGGTAACCTCCCTTCGGATGGATAACCTCCCTTAGGATGGGTGACCTCCCATAGGATGGGTGATCTCCCTTGGATTGGTAACCTCCCTTTGGATGGGTAACCTCCATTTGGATGTGTGACCTCCCGTAGGATGGGTAACCTCCCTAGGATGGGTAACCACCCGTATGATGGGTAATCTCCCTTAGGATGGGTAACCCCCCTTAGGATGTTTGACCTTCCTAGGATAGGTGACCTCCCGTAGTATGGGTAATATCCCATAGGATGGGTAACCTCCCTAGGATGTGTAACCTCCATTTGGATGGATGGGTGTCCTCCGGTTGGGTGTCCTCCGGATGGGTGATATTACATAGGATCGGTGACCTCCCTAGGATGGGTGACCTCCCATAGGATGGGTGTCCTCCCTAGGATGGGTGACTTCCATTTGGATGGGTGACCTCCAATAGGATGGGTGACCTTCATAGGATGGGGGATCTTTCGTAGGATGGTTGTCCTCCTAATTAGTGTCCTCCTGATGGGTGACCTACCATAGGATGGGTAACCTCCATTGGATGGGTGACCTTCCGTAGGATGGGTGTCCTCTGGATGGGTAACCTCACGTAGAATGGGTGACCTCTATTTGGATGGGTAACCTCCCTAGGATGGGTGACCACTCGTAGGATGGGTGTTCTCCCTAGGATGGGTGACCTCCCTTGGATGGGTAACCTCCCTAGGATGGGTTATCTCCATCTTACGGGAGGTTACCCATCCTAGGGAGGTCACCCATCCTACGAGATATCACCCATCCTATGAGAGGTCAGCCATCCCAAGGAAGGTTATCCATCCTACGAGAGATCACCCATCCTATAGGTTACCCATACTTAGGGAGGTTACCCATCCTACGGGAGTTTACGCATCCTAGGTAGGTCATCCATCCTACGGGAGGTTACCCATCCTACGGGAGGTCACCCATCCAAAGGGAAGTTGCCCATCCTAGGATGGGTAACCTCCCCTATGAAGGTCACCCATCCTAAGGGAGGTCATCCATTCGGAGGTCACCCATCCTACGGGAGGTCACCCATCCTAAGGGAGGTTACCTATCCTAGGGAAGTCACCCATTATACGAGAGGTCACCCATCCTATAGGTCACCCATACTTAGGGAGGTCACCTATCATAGGGAGGTCACCCATCCTAGGGAGGTTACCCATCCTACGGGATATCACCCAACCTATGAGAGGTCACCCATCCTAGGAAGGTTACCCATCCTACGAGATATCACCCATCCTAAGAGAGGTCAACCATCCTATAGGTCACCCATCTTATGGGTGGTCACCCATCCTAGAGAGGTTACCCATCCAAATGTAGGTCACCCATCATAGTGAGGTTACCCATCCAATAGGTCACCCATCCTATGGGAGGTCACCCATTCTAAGAGAGGTTACCCATCCTAAGGAAGGTCACCCATCCTACGGGAGGTCACCCATACTTAGGAAGGTCCCTAAGGATGGGTGACCTCCCATAGGATGGGTAACCTCCATTTGGATTGGCAACCACACGTATGATGGATGACCTCTCATAGGTTGTGTAATCTCCATAGGATGGGTAACCTCCCATAGGATGGGTAACCTTTCTTTCGATGGGTGACTTTTCTTTCGATGGATAACCTCCCTTGGGATGGCTTACCTCTCGTAGGATAGGTTACTTGGGATGGCTGACCTCTCGTAAGATGGGTAACCCCCCGTAGGATCGGTGACTTTACTTTTTCTAGGATAAATAACCTCCGGATGGGTAACTTCCCTTTCGATGGGTAACCTCCCTTGGAAAGGGTAACCTGCCTAGGATGGATAACCTCCCTTAGGATGGGTGACCTCCAATAGGATGGGTGTCCTCTCGTAGGATGGGTAACCTCTCTTAGGATGGGTAACCTCTCCTTAGATCGGTGACCTCCCGTAGGATGGGTGACCTATCGTAGGATGGGTAATCTCCCGTTGAATGGGTGACCTCCCTTAGGATGTGTGACCTCCCTTAGCATGGGTAACCTCTCGTAGGATGGGTGAACTCCCTAAGGATGCATAACCTCTCTTAGGATGGTTGACCTTCCTAAGTATAGGTGACCTCCCTTAGGATGGGTAACCTTCCGTAGTATGGGTGACCTCCCTTAGGATGGGTATCCTCTCGTAGGATGGGTGACCTCCCTAAGGATGAGTAAGCTCTATTAGGATGGGTGATCTCCCGTAGGATGGGTGACCCCCTTTTGGATGGGTGACTTTCCTAGGACGGGTGACCTCCCTTTGGATGGGTGACTTCCCTAGGATGGGTGACCTCCCTTTGGATGGGTAACCTCCCTAGGATAGGTAATCTCCTGTAGGATGGGTAACCTCCCTTAGGATAGGGGACCTCCTTTAGGATGTGTGACCTCCCTAAGGATGTATAACCTCTCTTATGATGGGTAACCTCCTATAGGTTGGGTAACCTCCATAAGAATGGGTGACCTTCATATGATGGGTAACCTCCATTAGGATGGGTGACTTCCCTTAGGATGGGTAACCTCTCTTAGGATGGGTAACCTCTCGTAGGATGGGTGACCTATATTTGGATGAATGACCCCCCGTAGGATGGGTAACCACCCGTAGGTTGGGTAACCACCCGTAGGTTGGGTAACCTCCTTAGGATGGGTAACCTCTCCCTTAGGATAGGTAACCTTCCTTATGATGGGTAACCTCCCACATGATGGGTGACCTCCCTAGGATGGGTGACCTCTCATAGGATGGGTAACCTCTCGTAGGATGGGTGACCTCCCCTAGGTTGGGTAACCTTCCTTAGAATGGGTAACCTCTCTTAGGATGGGTAACATCCCTAGGATGGGTGATCTCCTTTAGGATGGGTAACCTCCATACGATGGGTGACCTCCCGTAGGATGGGTGACCTCTCATAGGATGGGTGATATCCCGTAGGATGGGTAAGCTCCATAGGATGGGTAACCTCCCTAAGGATGGGTGACCTCCAATAGGATAGGTAACCTCCCTAGGATGGGTAACCTCCATTTGAATGGGTAACCTCCATTTGGATGGGTAACCTCCCGTAGGATTGGTGACCTCTCATAGGTTGTGTAACCTCCCTAAGTATCGGTGACCTCCCGTAGGAGGTTTCCTATCCTAAGGAAGGTCACCCATCCGGAGGACACCTATCCTAAGGGAGGTCACCCATCCTAGGGAGGACACCCATCCTACGGGAGGTCACCCATCCTTTGAGAGTTTACCAATCCAAATAGAGGTTACCCATCCTAAGGGAGTTTACCAATCTTAAGGGAGGTAACCCATCCTAGGGAAGTCACCCATCTAAAGGGAGGTCACCCATCCTAAGGAAAATCACTCATCCTACGGGAGCTCACTCATCCTAAGTTAGCTTACCCATCCTATCGGAGGTTACCCATCCTACGGGAGGTCAACCATCCCAAGGGATGTTACCCATCGAAAGGGAGGTCACCCATCCGGAGGTTACCTATCCTAGGAAAAGTAAGGTCACCCATCCTACGGGAGGTCACCCATCCAGAGGTTATCCATCCTTAGGGAGTTCACCCATCTTATAGGTCACCCATCCTAGGGAGATTACCCATCCTATGGGAGGTTACCCATCCAAAGGGAGGTTACCCATCCTAAGAGAGGTTACCCATCCAAATAGAGGTCAACCATCCTATGAGAGGTTACCCATTCTATGAGAGGTTACCCATCCTAAGAGAGGTTACCCATCCAAATGGAGGTCACCCATCCTACGGGAGGTTACCCATCCTAGGGAGGTCACCCATCCTACGGGAGGTTACCCATCCTAGGGAGGTCATCCATCCTATGGGAGGTTACCCATCCTAGGGAGGTCACCGATCAAAAGGGAGGATACCCATCTTAATGGAGGTCACCCATCCTAGGGAGGTCACCCATCTTAAGGAAGGTTACCCATCCTAGGGAAAGTCAAGTCACCCATCCTAAGGGAGGTTACCCATCCTAAGGGAGGTCACCCATCATACGGGAGGTTACCCATCCTAGGGAGGTCATCCATCCTAGGGAGTTCACCCATCCTTAGGGAGGTCACCCATCCTAGGGAGGACACCCATCCTACGGGAGGTTACCCATCCTCGGGAGGTCACCCATCCTACGAGAGGTCACCCATCCTATAGGTCACCTATCCTATGGGAGGTCACCCATCCTTAGGGAGGTCACCCATCCTATGGAGGTCACCCATCCTAAGGGAGGTCACCCATCCTATGGGTGGTCCTACGATATATCACCCAACCTACGAGAGGTCACACATCCTAAAGGAGGTCACCCATCCTTAGGAATGTTACCTATCCTATGAGAGGTTACCCATCGTATGACAGTTACCCATCCTATATGTCACCCATCTAATGGGAGGTCACCCATCCTTAGGGAGGTCACCCATCCTACGGGAGGTCAACCATCCTAGGAAGGACACCGATCCTTAGGGAGGTCACCCATCTAAATGGAGGTCACCCATCCTATGAGAGGTTACCTATCCTAAGAGAGGTTACCCATCCTAAGGGAGGTCACTCATCCTACGGGAGGTCACCCATCCTAGGGAGGTTACCCATCCTAAGAGAGGTTACCCATCCTAAGGGAGGTCACTCATCCTTCGGGAGGTCACCCATCCTACGAGAGGTCATTCAGCCTATAGGTCACCCATCCTAAGGGTGGTCACACATCCTTAGGGAGGTAATCCATCCTACGGGAGGTCACCCATCCTACGAAAGATCACCCATCCCTAGCGAGGTCACCTAACGTACGATGGGTGACCTCCCTTTGAATGGGTGACTTAACATAGGACAGGTCACCCATCCTTAGGTAGGACACCCATCCTACGGGAGGTCACCATCCTACGAGAGGTCACCCATCCTAGGGAGGACACCCATCCAACGGGAGGTCACCCATCCTACGGGATATCAACCAACCTATAAATGGGTGGTTACCCATCCAAATAGAGCTTACCAATCCTACGGGGGGTCATCCATCCTACGGAAGGTCACCCATCCAAATGGAGGTCACCCATCCTATGAGAGGTTAACCATCCTAAGAGAGGTTATCCATCCTAAGGGAGGTCACTCATCCTAAGGAGGTTACCCATCCTTAGGGAGGTCACCCATCCTTAGGGAGGTCACCCAACCTACGGGTGGTTACCCATCCTACGGGGAGGTCACCCAACCTATGGGTGGTTACCTATCCTAGGGAGGTCACCCATCCTTAGGATGGGTAACCTCCCATAGGATGGTTGACCTCCCTAGGGTGGATAACCTTCCAATAATGGATAACCACCCTTAGGATGGGTAACCTCTGTAGGATGGGTAACCTCCCGTATGATGGGTATCCTCCATAGGATGGGTGACCTCTCATAGGATGGGTGATATCCCGTAGGATGGATAACCTCTCGTAGGATGGGGAACCTCTAGTAGGATAGGAGACCTTCCAAAGGATGGATAACATCCCTAAGTATGGGTGATCTCCCATAGGATGGGTGACCTCTATAGGATGGGTGACCTCCCTTAGGATGGTTAACCTCTCTTAGGATGGGTAACCTTTCATATGATGGGTGACCTCCCTTAGGATGGGTAACCTCTCTTAGGATGAGTAACCTCTCGTAGGATGGGTAACCTCCCGTAAGATGGATGACCTTCATAGGATGGGTAACCTCCCTAATTATGGGTGACCTCCCTAGGATGGGTGACCTCCCTAAGGATGGGTGACCTCCCGTAGGATTGGTGTCCTCCCTAGGATGGGTGACCTTCCGTAGGATGGCTGACCTACCATCCTACGGGAGGTCACCCATCCTACGGAAGGTCACCCATACTTAGGGAGGTTACCCAACCTATTAGAGGTCACCCATCATATGGAGGTCACCCATCCTAAGGGAGGTTACCTATCCTAGGGAGATCACCCATCTTACGGGAGGTCAGCCATCCTACGGGAGATCACCCATACTTAGGTAGGTTACCCAACCTATGAAGGTCACCTATCCAACGGGAGGTCACCCTTCCTACGAGAGGTTACCAATCGTAAGAGAGGTCACCCATCTTAGGGAGGTTACCCATCCAACGAGAGGTCACCCATCCTAGGAAGATCACCCATACCTATGGGAGGTTACCCATCCTATGAAGGTCATCCATCGTATGGAGGTTATCCATCCTATGAAGGTCACCCATCGTGGAGGTTACCCATCCTATGAAGGATACCCATCCTAAGGGAGGTTACCTATCCTATGAAGGTCACCCATCCAAATGGAGGTTACCCATCCTAGGGAGGTCATCTCGCATAGGATGGGTGACCTCTCTTAGGATAGGTGACCAAACATAAGATGGGTGACCTCCCTTAGGATAGGTAACCTCACTTAGGATTGGTGACTTTCATAGGATGTGTAACCGCCATACGATGGGTGACCTTCATTTAGATGGGTAACCTCCCTACGATGGGTGACCTCTCGTAGGATGGGTATCCTACCTAAGTATGGGTGACCTCCCTAGCATGGATAACCTTTCGTAGTATGGGTGACTTCCTGCTCCCTTAGGATGGGTGATCTTCTGTAGGATGGAAGACCTCACTTAGGATGGGTAACCTCACGTATGATAGGTGACCTCCCATAGGATGGGAGACACCTCGCTTAGGATGGGTAACCTCCCATAGGATGGGTGTCCTATCTTAGGATGGATAATCTCAGGTAGGATGGGTGACCTCCCGTAGGATGGGCGTCCTCCCAAAGATGGGTGAACTTCAAAGGATTGGTAACCTCCATACGATGGGTAACCTACCTTATGATGGGTAACCTCTCGTAGGATGGGTGACCTCCATTTGGATGGGTAACCTCCCTAGGATGGGTGACCTCCATTTGGATGGGTAACCTCCCTAGGATGGGTAACCTCCCTAGGTTGGGTAACCTACTTAAGTATGGGTGACCTCCCTAAGGATGGGTGACCTTCAATAGGATAGGTGACCTCCTGTAGGATGGGTGAACTCCCATAAGATAGGTAACCTCTCATAGGTTTGGTAACCTCCCTAAGTATGGGTGACCTTCATATGATGGGTAACCTCCCTGGGGATGGGTGACCTCTCTTTGGATGGGTAACCTCTATTAGGATAGGTGACCTCCCTTAGGATGGGTGACATGTAAATAATTACATGATAATTATTTATATTTAAATAATTATGATTTTATTTGATTGTTGCACTTTACCGTTGCTTCAATAATTAGAGCACTACACTAGCCATTATCTTCCAATAAATTTCATACCCTTGTCCTAGACGTGCCAGACTTTTATTTTGATCTTTATGTGACTCATAACTATGCCATGATGTGCTTCATTTTAGTCGCACAACATTCGTCGCAACCGATTGTATTAATTCGTTATAAATCAAACTTTGTACCCTTGTGTGTTCCAATCGAAATTGGAGACACAATCTTGACCCATTTTGAGCAACCCAAATTAGTGTAATATTCTATTCTGAATCAATTTCATTCATGACACTTGTGTCCCACCTAATTTTAGCCCCATGTACTTCTATTTAATTTTAGAACACCTATTATATTTATTTTAACTAAATTAAACCATAATCCTAACTTTGTGCAATTTTCTAATTATTGGGCACTTTTATGCAAAAGTGCATTAAGGTGTCCACCCCGTTCGACACGACACGTAAATAAACCTATTTCTTCTTCATGTATATTTTTCCATAATTTTTGGGAGTGTGTAATTCAACATCAACCTCCCTAAACCAAGGCCCTCCAAACTTTGAACCCAATAGAATCCTAGCCTTTCGTTTTGAATCCATTTGAATCGTAGCCCTTGAAATATCTCAATGACAAACACTTTTCCCAAGGTTTTGACCAAGTCATAATTCTAGGTCAACCCAACGCATTATACCTATATATAAATAGTCTCCTTTACTTTTTCTTTTCTTTTTCAACCAAACCAAAACCTGGCTACAGCCGTTTCCCCCCATCAAATTCCCTATTCATCTTTATCTCCTTCCCGACTTTACCCGTCGGAGTCCCGAACCCCCTTACCGGAGACTCCTCTATATGATGACCAACTGGCCGGAGCTCGCCCTCTCCGCCTGGACCAGACTCACCCGCCACCCTTTCCGTTCATCTCTCCGCTCACTCGATCCAGACCCGCCTCCACGTTGAGCAACAACCCGCTGCCAACTCGCCAACCTCGTCGACTACCACTACACGATGCCGCATGTACCGAGTCGCTATCCACCGTGTCGACGATTGTCGGAGACCCCGCCAGAACCTGCTGAAGCCCACGTCGACTTTGAACTCGCCTGCCGACCGCCATGAACCTGAGAAGCACTCCGCTGCAAACCCGCTGATCGCCAGAGTTTGACCCGCTTGACTAAACCGAGCACGCCCTCCGTCGACTTCCACGACCGTGCGACAGCCACCGCGAGCTGACCCCGACTTAGCCTGAACCACCCCCTTGACGACTGAACCACCGAGCACGACCGTGACAGCAGCCGCCTGAGCGTCTCTCCTCGACGACGCTGCGGACCACGCCGGACTCTTCGACACAGTAGCAGCAGGAGCAGCCAAGTCTTCCCTCACCTCGACACGAATGTCTCATCCCGCGTACACATGTTCGAGTTCTCCCTCTTGCGTACATGTACACGTACGCGCAAACGTGTATTCTTCACTAGTATACATACATATTTGTAGTTATGGTTTAATATACGCGATTGTATATTGGTATGAGAGTGTATGTATTAGTATATGTATTTAGTATATGTTTAATATGTATATTGGTATATATATACATATATATATATATAGTATATGAACCCAATTGGTATATATGTATTGTATATGTATTCCCTAGTATATGTTTAATATATATATATATATATAGTATAAATTCTATTAGTGTATATACATATATATATATTATATATATAATTAATTGGTATACATATATATATTATGAGTATTAATGTTATATGCTAGACAATAATATGTATATTTATATATGTACTAGGTGACCCGAGTGTAATTACGGATAACCCGTAGTAACATTGACCTGTGACCATGTAATATGTTAGCAGACTGCCATATGTACACCGACGTAGTGGCAAGACCCGTATTATTGACTGTCTATTATGCACAGCAATTACAAGGGTGACAACCCCAAGCGTAGTCTCTGAGTTCATTGTGTTTTGATTGTGTGTGTTAGTGTAATGTCTGATGTAATATTGTATTATATGACATGTCTATAGGACTGTTGGATCATTCAGACGATACTTTGAAAATAGGACATTGGTATTGCCAGCTAAGGACTACAGGCGAATACATTCCCTGACAGTTTCTATTATGTTGATTATCTCTATAATTCTAGTTGTATAGCGTACATGATTCTGACACTATTGTTTATATGAGTTGGCATCATCGAGACCTGTCACGAGGAGTCGTGATTTGGAATCC
Source organism: Iris macrosiphon (assembly GCA_036927795.1). Taxonomy (NCBI): domain Eukaryota; kingdom Viridiplantae; phylum Streptophyta; class Magnoliopsida; order Asparagales; family Iridaceae; genus Iris; species Iris macrosiphon. Next base: position 106,046 of record JAYESA010000272.1, read on the forward strand.
ATCGTACGAGCTGGGGAAACGGGGAAGTATTAGTAGCTTATGTGATCATACCCAATTCTACATGCATCATAGCTCACCCATACCTCACGTCGGTGCAGCCTGACCATTACATGCCTAATAGCCTGTTACATGTGATTAGCCTGACTATTGCTCGCATCATAGATATTCGGATGGTTAGCCTGACCTTACATGAATTATAGCTAATCATATGTAACAAGCCTGATCAGTCCTAAGCCGATCACATGATATGCTGATATTTTATACACTTAGCTAGATGTTCTTGACATATATCTCTAGTATATTGATCTAGCATTTCTACAAGTTCTAGTGATTGTTCTAGCGTTTACTTATATTCTAGTTTATTGTTCTAGCATGAACTTGTACTTCTATTCATTGCTAGATGTACTTTGATGATGACATATGTTCCAGTATTCCGCTATTCTAGTACTTCATTATTTCAGTATTTCTATTGCCAGTATTCATATCTATCTTGTATTTCTTTACACTTTGTTATAGTTTTTGTCAATATATGTGGAACTGCTGTTAGTGCTTGTACTTTGTTCCAATCCTGACTGGATATTTTTTCTAGAGGATCTTGAGGATTTCTGTACTACACACTATGGACCGGGTATAGATGCAGACTACACAACAGAGATCTTAGAGGAGACTATTCCTTTAGAGGAGACATTACCTGCAGCTATCTAGACAGTATTTATCTTATGCACTGAGACTTATTTGAGGTTATTTGAGTTTATGTTTATACTTATTCTTAGTTTATGTTGAGACTTGTGGAGACTTTATGTTGGACAGCTAGACTGTGGTTGTTTGATAATAAATGAAAGAAATGAAACTAGGTTTATACGAAACCCTTTCTTTGTTTACAAACAAGAAAAAAAAGTACAATTAATCCTATACGAGGATGTTAAGTACAAAAATTTGATTCTGGGGAAATATTGCTATAGGAGTCTGATCTGCGGTCGATCACTTTGACCCTTGGACCACACGATGACGAAGAAGTGCTGTAGAAGACGAAAAAAAAGAAGCTTCAAAGACTGCAGGAGGGATTAAACTCTCGTTGTCAACGTAGTCAATCAATACTCTCTGGATATACTCTCTTTTCTTGAAAAATCCTTGACCCTGGATTCCGACCTTAATTCTCCGCCCTGGACCTCCGTGGCCGGAGGTCTCTATTTATAGGGTTTGGTCACTGTCGGCATAGAAACCGAACAGCGGAGAGAGCTGCACCTTTTACGCGACGGTTATTATAACTGCCACCCACGTATGAATGATCTCCTGAATCGGCGTGTAACGCATATCCCATTATGAGGTAATGCGTATAACTGCTCATCGAAGATTACGACATGCAAGCCACGTAGGTAACTTCCCCTCGCGTAGAGAAGGTTGGCATAAAAGCCAAATAACTGTCATCTTGGCGTAAAAGCCAAATAGTTATCTTGTTGGCGTAGAAGCCAAGTAGCTGTCTGGTTGGCATAAAAGCCAAGTAGCTATCTTATTGGCGTATAAGCTAAATAGCTGTATCGTAGGCGTAGAAGCCCAATAGCTTTCATGTAGGCGTAGAAGCCCAATAGCTGTCATGTAGGCGTAGAAGCCCAATAGCTGTCATGTTGACGTAGAAGCCAAATAGCTGTCATGTAGGCGTAGAAGCCAAATAGCTGTCATGTAGGCGTAGAAGCCCAATAGCTGTCTTGTTGGCGTAAAAGCCTAATTCTTCGTAAAGCTTGATACTGCATAGATAGGTAACCGGCGTAGAAATAGCCAGTTATCCTTCTTTTACTGAGGTCTTAAGCGTATCCTGGGCCAAATAGCCTTATCACGCACCTATGCAAATGTAGCCTGAGTTGGCGTATTTCGAGGAGATAGCATACGGCATACTCCTATTGCTGAAAGTAGCCAGGTCGACGTATTTCGAGGAGATAGCGTACGGCGTACTCCTATAGCTGAAAATAGCCTGTTGGCGTAATATGCGAGGATGATGATGTGAGCATGTTATCCCTAATTATAGCTCTCCCAGTCATTAAAAGTAGAACCAAATCTCGTGCATTAAATACAGAGATCTGCCCCCATCTCGCGCATTAACTGCAGAGACGTGGCTCGAGTTTTGTACGAAGAGCAGCTTTTGACGTGGCAGTTGGTTTTGTCTCATCCTGAGCGTAAAAGCTCATCTCTGCCTGTGTAGAATAGGCAGCATATTCCTTGATTGCGTAAACGACGTCTTATATCAAGGGTTATGTCACTAAACGACAATCTGGGGTTCTGTACAGAATCATCATAACAACCGTCCTCTTGATCATCGTGCAGTACACTTTGTCAGGAGTCAGGTTCACTGCTTCGTCTGACAGGTTCATTCGAGGAATACGAAGAGTTCCTCGTACAATTTCCTGCTGCATTAAAAACAGACAGATTTTACGCCATAGTGGCGATGTAGCAACCTTTTTATGCCAAAGCAGTCTGGAAATACTGTATTATGCTGGTTGTTCGGAGCTATGTTTTAGGCTGAACAGCATAGAAGCTCTGCTGTACGCCAATGGCTCTGAAGTCATGTTTTTATGCCACCCGGTGCTGGAGCTCTATTTTACGCAGGCTTCCTGCATGTTGAGGGTTTTACGCGTATAATTCCCCAGCATATTTTTCATGCTTCTACAAGACACCCTTCAAAGTTTTCAAATATTTAGGAATTTGTTGGGATTTGGTGTGTTCTCCTCTGCCTATAAAAAGGTGAATGGGTGAACCTATTTTTCCCACACTTCCTTCACCACAAAGAGATGGTTGCCAAGCTTCATCGAGTTGACTTGAGGAAGAAGAAGATCATGTTCTTCCAGCATGTAAGGAGCCGTAAAAAGAGGCATCTTCGAGCAAATATCCTCTGCAACGATGGATCATGGAAGGATATCATAGCTTTCTTTGCTCGGGAAGATCAGCAATTTCATATGACGATTCGTCCAGGAGAGAGGAAGGGTCGTATTGGACCACACAACTTGCAAGCTGTATTTTTTTCTATCATGGCGCTGGACGAAGGCAGACAACTTGGCCTTGTCTTCGAGTATTGTGTTGGGTCTGGATCCCAAACACAAATCTAGGACATGCCTGCCATGGCGTATGGAGGGTGGGCTTGTGAAATTGATACATGCCTAGTTCTGTATCCTCCCGCCATTAATCATTTTTTTGTTAATCGGCCGCGGAAGCCGATTAACTACTTTAGAAGACAAAAAAGATCTACACCAATATGAGAACCTGGCCCAACAGAATCTCGACGTGATCTTAAATGAAAAATGAGAAACCCTTTGTAGAAAAAGGATTTCCATCATGTGTAATCATGAAGATGAAAAACCCTTTGTAAACTAGATTTCCATCATATGTAATCATGATTAATAAACTTGTCTTCTTTTACGCATCTGATGATTTGCCATATTTGATGTGAGGAAGTCTGAATGTGTGCAGATTTGGCACGTCTGAATAATTTTACCCCAACTTTGATAAAAGAGTATCTGATCTCGTCCCGTCTTTTACGCATAACTGAAGACGCGTAGAAAGCTGCTTAGCATTAAGTTGTTTTGAAGAACGAACTGTCATGCTATTTTGGACGAGGAGTCACGTAGAATTTTTGAACTGTCACTTCTCTGTTACGAAGAATTCTTGTTCAGACTATTATCTTCAAGAATGGTTTCCCAAAAATCCCTTGAAAAAGGGCGAGAAATGGCCGTCAAACAGGCCATACTTGAACTTTTGTAAAAGATTCTGACTGGACTTTGGATGAACTTCCAATGGACCCAAGAAGAAGAGTCATCTTCAATGCTGAACTCTGTATGTTTTGGGCACTTGGAATATTTTGTAGCCAAGAAGGAGCATTTTCTGCGTAAACCCTTGCAATTGGCCATCTGTAGCTTTTGAGCGTAGAATCGTAGATTTGTAGCCTCTGAGCGTAAAAAGCCTCCGAGCGTGAAATCATAGATTTGTAGCCTCTGTGCATAAAACCGTAGGTTTGTAGCCTCTCGAGCGTAAAAGCTCCTGAGCGTAAAAGCATCTGAGCGTAAAACCATAGATTTATAGCCTCTGTGCGTAAAACCGTAGATTTGTAGCCTCTTGAGCGTAAAAACTCCTGAGCGTAAAATTATAGATCTGCTCTGCACGTAAAATCTGGACTGACTGTCCATCTTCTTTTTTCAAATGATAGGCTGACGTGGTCCCAAATTATAACCGAATATTAAATATCGGATTTGGTTAGGGATTCGAAGAGTTATCCGAACTATATAAATAGCCCAAAGTTCTGAGAGAGAAAACTTTTATCTGTCTTCACAAAACCCTTTGCTTTTTAAGAACCCTTCTTCTTCGTCTCTTTCTTGAGAACTCAGAATCTCCATGGACCCTAAACAAGCTTCCACTGCTAAGAAAAAGAAGGTCTCTTCCTCTTCTCGTTCTTCTGCTCAAGCACGAGCAACTCCCCTTAGGCTGAACGAGCCCCGATCGGAACGCATCGCTCCGCCGTCGAGCTATGCTCCGGACGTCATAGGTAAAAGAACTTCGAGGGAAAGAATTTTTAGAGAACCTTTCGCATACGTTGTACGTGTATGCGAACCAATACGCCCACATTTCTAATGTGTCAGCGTAAAAATTCCATCTTTTCACAGTCTTGCGTAAAAACTCATACTATCAAAATTTGGCGTATACTACAAATTTTGAGTTTGTTACGCATTGGATGTAATTCCAGCATAAAAACTCAAATTTTGGCGGTCTGGCGTAAAATCTCATACTGTTAGATTTTGGCGTATACTGCCTACCTTGAATTTTAACTGCTCATCGAAGATCACGGCATACAAGCCACGCAGGTAACTGCCCCTCGCGTAGAGAAGGTTGGCATAAAAGCCAAATAACTGTCACCTTAGCGTAAAAGCGTATAACTGCTCATCGAAGATCACGGCATACAAGCCACGCAGGTAACTGCCCCTCGCGTAGAGAAGGTTGGCATAAAAGCCAAATAACTGTCACCTTAGCGTAAAAGCCAAATAGTTATCTTGTTGGCATAGAAGCCAAGTAGCTGTCTGGTTGGCGTAAAAGCCAAGTAGCTATCTTGTTGGCGTAGAAGCCAAATAGCTGTATCGTAGGCGTAGAAGCCCAATAGCTGTCATGTAGGCATAGAAGCCCAATAGCTATCATGTAGGCGTAGAAGCCCAATAGCTGTCATGTTGGCATAGAAGCCAAATAGCTGTCATGTAGGCGTAGAAGCCAAATAGCTGTCATGTAGGGGTAGAAGTCCAATAGCTGTCTTGTTGGCGTAGAAGCCAAATTCTGCGTAAAGCTTGATACTGCATAGATAGGTAACCGGCGTAGAAATAGCCAGTTATCCTTCTTTGACTGAGGTCTTGAGCATATCCTGGGCCAACTAGCCTTATCACGCACCTTTGCAAATGTAGCCTGAGTTGGCATATTTCGAGGAGATAGCATATGGCGTACTCCTATAGCTGAAAGTAGCCAGGTCGGCATATTTCGAGGAGATAGCATACGGCGTACTCCTGAAGCTGAAAATAGCCTGTTGGCGTAATATGCGGGGATGATGATGTGAGCATGTTAGCCCTAATTATAGCTCTCCCATTCATTAAAAGTATAACCAAATCTCGTACATTAAATCCAGAGATCTGCCCCCATCTCGCGCATTAACTGCAGAGACGTGCCTCGAGTTCTGTACGAAGAGCAGCTTTTGACGTGGCCGTTGGTTTTGTCTCATCCTGAGCGTAAAAGCTCATCTCTGCCTGTGTAGAATAGGCAGCGTATTCCTTGACTACGTAAACGACGTCTTATATCAAGGGTTATGTCACTAAACGACAACCTGGGGTTCTGTGTAGAATTATCATAACAGTCGTCCTCTTGATCGTCGTGCAGTACTCTTTGTCAGGAGTCAGGTTCACTGCTTCGTCTGACAGGTTCATTCGAAGAATACGAAGAGTTCCTCGTACAATTTCCCGCTGCATTAAAAACAGACAGGTTTTATGCCATAGTGGCGATATAGCAAACTTTTTACGCCAAAGCAGTCTGGAAATACTGTATTACGCGGGTTGTTCGGAGCTATGTTTTACGCTGAACAGCATAGAAGCTCTACTGTACGCCAATGGCTCTGAAGTCATGTTTTTACGCCACCCGGTGCTGGAGCTCTGTTTTACGCAGGCTTCCTGCATGTTGAGGGTTTTACGCGTATAATTCCCCAGCATATTTTTCATGCTTCTACAGTGGTTTATCTATATTTTGAGACATTGTATTTGACTATGTCATTCTTCTTACCTTTTATCGTGCCTTATATTCTTATAGTTATTATGATTGAGTTTACATTATGAGTTATTGTGAGATGTTATTTCATTGACAGGTATTTCTTTGTCAGTACTCCTTATGGAGTTGATATCATTGACAGGTTGTGAGTTATGTTTAGTATTTATTGTGACCTAGACAACGTTCTACTGTCGATGCTGCGGCGTAGGCTGGACGTACCCACGACTCATGCCCAAATTTTGGGTGCGGGTCGTGACACATCCTAAGGGAGGTTACCCATCCAAAGGGAGGTTACCCATCCTAAGGAAGGTCACCCATCCGAAGGACACCCATCCTACGGGAGGTCACCCATCCTATGAAGGTCACCCATCTTATGGGAGGTTACCCATCCTATGAGAGGTCACCCATCCTAGTGAGGTCACCCATCCTATTAGAGGTTACCCATCCTACGAGAGTTACCCATCCTATGGGATATCACCCATCCTACGGGAGGTCACCCATCCTAAGGGAGGTTACCCATCCTTCGGGAGGTTACCCATCTTAAGTTAGGTCACTCATCCTAGAAGAGGTTATCCATTCTACGAAAGGTCACCCATCCTATGGAGGTCACCCATCCTAAGGGAGTTTACCCATCTTAAGGGAGGTCACCCATCCTAGGGAAGACATCCATCCTAGGGAGGTTACCCATCATAAGGGAGTTTACTCATCCTAGAGAGGTCACCCATCCTAAGGGAGGTTACCCATCCTAATGGAGGTTACCCTTCCTACGGAAGGTTACCCATCCTTAGGGAAGTCACCCATCCTAGGGAGGTTACCCATCCTAAGAGAGGTTACCCATCCTAGGGAGGTTAACCATCCTATAGGTCACCCATCCTAAGGGAGGTCACCCATCCTACAAGAGGTTACCCATCCTACGGGAGGTCACCAATCCTAAGGAAGGTCACCCATTCTATAGGTCACCCATCCTAAGGGAGGTCATACATCCTAGGGAGGTCACCCATCCTTAGGGAGGTTACCCATCCTAAGGGAAATCACCCATCCTAGGGAGGTTACCCATCTTAAGGGAGGTCACCCATCCTAAGGTAGGTTACCCATCATATGAAGGTCACCCATCCTACGGGAGGTCACCCATCCTACGGGAGGTTACCCATCATATGAAGGTCACCCATTGTATGGAGGTCACCCATCCAAAGGAAGGTCAACCATCAAAAGGAGGTCACCCATCCAAATGGAAGTCAACCATCCTTAGGGAGGTTACCCATCCAAGGCAGGTTACCCATCCTAAGTTAGGTCGCCCATCCTAGGGAGGTCAACCATCCTTAAGGAGGTTACCCATCCTAAGGATATCACCCATCCTACGGGATATCACCCATCCTACGAGAGGTCACCCATCCTATAGGTCACCCATCCTTTGGGAGGTTACCCATCCTAAGGGAGGTTATCCATCCTAAGTTAGGTCACCCATCCTAGGGAGGTTACCCATCCTAAGAGAGGTCACCCATCCTAGGGAGGTCACCTATCCTGCGGGAGGTCACCCATCCAAAGCGAGATTACCCATCCAAATGGAGGTTACCAATCCTACGGGAGGTCACCCATCATACGGGATATCACCCATCCTACGAGAGGTCACCCATCCTATAGGTCACCCATCCTGCGGGAGGTCACCCAACCTAAGGGAAGTCACCTATCCTGTGTTAGGTAACCCATCCTAAGGGAAACACTCATCCTACGGGAGGTTACCCATCCTATGGAAGGATGCCCATCCTACGAGAGGTTATTCATCCTATGGAAGGTCACCCATCCTAGGGAGGTTACCCATCCTACGTGAGGTCACCCATCCTAGGGAGGTCACCCATCCTAAGGAAGGTTACCCATCATATGAAGGTCACCTGTCGTATGGAGGTCACCCATCCTAAAGAAGGTTACCCATCATAAGGAAGGTTTCCCATCCTAAGGGAGGTCACCTATCATACACGAGGTCACCCATCCTAAGAGAGGTTTCCCATCCTACGAAAGGTCACCTATCCTACGGGGGGTCACCCATCCTACGGGAGGTCACCCATCCTACGAGAGGTTATCCTAAGAGAGGACACCCATCCTATGTGAGGACACTCATCCTAAGGGAGGTCACCCATCCAAATGGAGGTTACCCAACCTAGGGAGGTCGCCCATCCTGCGGGAGGTCACCCATCCTAGGGAGATCACCTATCCTAAGGGAGGTCACTTATTCTACAGGAGGTCACCCATCATAAGGAAGGTTATCCATCCTTAGGGAGGTCACCTATCATACACGAGGTTACCCATCCTAAGAGAGATTATAAATCCTACGAGAGGTAACCTATCCTACGGGAGGTCACCCATCCTACGAGAGATTACCCATCCTAATGGAGGTTACCCATCCTACGAGAGGTCAATCATCCTACGGGAGGTTACCAATCCTACGAGAGATCACCTATCCTAAGCGAGGTTATCCATCCTAGGGAGGTTACCCATCTTACGGGATATCACCCATCCTACGAGAGGTCACCCATCCTTAGGGAGGTCACCCATCCTAAGAGAGGTTACCCATCCTAAAGGAGGTCACCCATCCTATGGGAGGTTACCCATAGTTACGGAAGTTACCCAACCTATGAGAGGTTACCCATCATACGGGTGGTTACCCATCCAAATGTAGGTTATCCATCCTAAGGGAGGTCTCCTATCTAAATGGAGGTCACCCATCCTAAGAGAGGTTACCCATACAAATTGAGGTCACCCATCCAACGAGAGGTTAGCCATCCTTAGAGAGGTTACCTAACCTATGAGAGGTCACTCATCCTACGGGAGTTTACCCATCCAAATGGAGGTCACCCATCCAACGAGAGGTCACCCATCCTAGGGAGGTCACCCATCCTAGGGAGGTCACCCATCCTATGGGATATCACCAATCCTAAGGGAGGTCACTCATCCTAGGGTAGGTCACCCATCCTACTAGAGGTCACCCATCCTAAGGGAGGTAATGCATCCTAGGGAGGTTACCCAACCTACGGGTGGTTACCCATCCAAATGGAGGTTATCCATCCTACGGGGGGTCACACATCCTAGGGAGGTTACCCATCCTACGGAAGGTCACCCATCCTAAGGGAGGTTACCCATCCTAGACAGTTTACCCATCCTACGGGAGGACCCCCATCCTACAGGAGGTCACCCATCCTAAGGAAGGTTACCCATCATATGAAGGTCACCCATCGTATGGAGGTCACCCATCCTAAGGAAGGTTACCCATCATAAGGAAGGTTTCCAATCCGAAGAGAGGTTACCCATCCTACGAAATGTCACCCATCCTATGGAAGGTCACCCATCCTACGAGAGATTATCCTAAGAGAGGATACCCATCCTACGGGAGGAAACTCATCCTAAGGGAGGTCACCCATCCAAATGGAGGTTACCCATCCTAGGAAGGTCGCCCATCCTACGGGAGGTCACCTATCCTAGGGAGGTTACCTATCCTAAGGTAGGTCACTCATTCTACAGGAGGTCACCCATCATAAGAAAGATTACCCATCCTAACGGAGGTCACCTTTCATACGCGAGGTTACCCATCCTAAGAGAGGTTATCCATCCTATGAGAGGTAACCCATCCTACGGGAGGTCACCCATCCTATGAGAGGTTATCCATCCTAATGGAGGTTACCTATCCTACGAGAGGTCATCCATCCTAGGGGAGATTACCCATCCTACGGGAGGTCACCCATCCTAAGGGAGGTTATCCATCCTAGGGTGGTTACCCATCTTACGGGATATCACCCATCCTACGAGAGGTCACCCATCCTATGGAAGCTCAAACATCTTTAGGGAGGTCACCCAACCTAAGAGAGGTTACCCATCCTAAGGGAGGTCACCCATCCTATGGGAGGTCACCCATACTTAGGGAGGTTATCCAACCTATGAGAGGTCACCGATCATACAAGTGGTTACCCATCCAAATGGAGGTTACCCATCCTACGGGAGGTCACCTATCCAAATGGAGGTCACCCATCCTAAGAGAGGTTACCCATCAATATTGAGGTCACCCATCCAACAAGATGTTACCCATCCTAAGAGAGGTTACCTAACCTATAAGAGGTCACCCATCCTAAGGAGTTTACCGATCCAAATGGAGGTCACCCATCCTACGAGAGGTTACCCATCCTAAGAGAGGTCACCCATCCTACGAGAGGTCACCCATCCTACGAGAGGTTACCCATCCTATGGGAGGTCATCCATCCTAAGGAAGGTCACTCATCCTTGGGTAGGTTACCCATCCTTCTAGACGTTACCCATCATAAGGGAGGTAATCTATCCTAGGGAGGTTACCCAACCTATGGGTGGTTACCCATCCAAATGGAGGTTACCCATCCTACGAGGGGTCACCCATCCTAGGGAGGTTACCCATCCTACGGGAGGTCACCCATCCTAAGGGATGTCACCCATCCTAAGAGAGATTACCTATCCTACGGGAGGTTACCCATCGTAGAGAGGTTACCCATCCTATGGGAGGTCACCCATCCTACGGGAGGTCACCCATCCTAGGGAGGACACCTATCCTACTTAAGGTCACCCATCATAAGAGAGGTTACCCATTCTACGAGAGGTCATCCATCGTATGGGTGGTTACCCATCCTAATGGAGGTCTCCCATCCTATGGGAGGTCACCTATCATACATGAGGTCCCCAATCCTACAGAAGATTACCCATCCTACGGGAGGTCACACATCCTAAGGGAGTTCACCCATCCTACGGGAGGTTACCCATCCTAAGGGAGGTTACCCATCAAAAGGGAGGTCACCCATCAAAAGGGAGGTTACCCATTCTATGAAGGTCACCCATCCGGAAGTCACCCATTAAAAGGTAGGTTACCCATACTAAAGGAGGTCACCCATCCTTAGGGAGGTCACCCATCCTAAGGGAGGTTACCCATCCTATGAAGGTCATTCATCCATAGGGAGGTCAACCATCCTATGAAGGCCAGCCATCGTATGGAGGTTACCCATCCTATGAAGGTCATCCATCCTAAGGGAGGACACCCATCCTAAGAAGGTTATCCATCCTACGGAAGGTTACACATCCTAGGGAGGTTACCTATTTTATGGGAGGTCATCCATCCTACGAGAGGTTACCCATCCTATGAGAGTTCACCCATCCAATAGGAGGTCACCCATCCTTAGAGAGGTTACCCATCCTAATAGAGGTCACCCATCCTATGGGAGGTCACCCATCCTTAGAGAGGTTACACATCCTAAGAGAAGTTACCCACCCTAAGGGAGGTCACTAATCCTATGGGAGGTCACCCATCCAAAGGGAGGTTAACCAACCTATGAGGGTTTACCCATCATAAGAGAAGTTATCCATCATAAGGGAGGTCACTCATCCTACGGGAGGTCACCCATTCAAAGGGAGGTCACCCAACCTATGAGGGGTCACCCATCCTACAGGAGGTTATCCATCCAAATGGAGGTAACCCATTGTACTTTAGGTTACCCTTCCTACGAGAGGTCACCCATCATATGTTAGGTTAGGGTAACCTCCCGTAGGATGGGTGACCTCCCGTAGGATGGGTGACCTCCCTTAGGATGGGTAACCTCCCGTAGGATGGATGACCTCCCTAGGATGAGTAACCTCACTTAGGATGGGTGACCTCCCTTAGGATGGGTTACCCCCAATAGAATGGGTGACCTCTCGTAGGATGGGTGACCTACCTAGCATGGGTGACCTCATGTAGGATGGGTGACCTCACGTATGATAGATGACCTCCAATAGGATGGGTGACCTACCGTAGGATGGGTGACCTCTCGTAGGATGGGTAACCTCCCTAGGATGGGTGACCTCATGTATGATGGGTGACCTCATGTAGGATGGGTGACCTCTAATAGGAGGGTTGACCTCTCATAGGATGGGTAACCTCTCCTAGGATGGGTAACCTCTCATAGGATGGGTGACCTCCATTTGGATGGGTGACCTCCCGTAGGATGGGTAACCTCTCGTAGGATGAGTGACCTCCCTAAGGATGGTAACCTCAGGATGGGTGACCTCTCGTAGGATGAGTAACCCCTCTTAGAATGGGTGACCTCCCTTAGGATGGGTGACCTACCGTAGGATGAGTGACCTCCCATAGGATGGATAACCTCCTTAGGATGGGTAACCTCCCTTAAAATGGGTGACCTCCCTAGGATGGATAACCTCTCGTAGGATGGGTAACCTATCATAGGATGGGTGACCTCCCTTAGGATGGGTAACCTCCCTAGGATGGGTGACCTCCCCTAGGATAGGTGACCACCAATAGGATGGGTGACCTCCCTAGGATGGGTAACCTCCCGTAGGATGGGTGACCTCCCATAGGTTGGGTGACCTCCATACGATAGGTGACCTTCATATGATTGGTGACCTCCCGTAGGATGGATGACCTCCATTTGGATTAGTAACCTCTCTTAGGATCGGTAACCTCCCGGCATGTCACCCATCCTAAGGTAGGTCACCCATCCTATGGGAGGTCACCCATCCTACGGGAGGTCACCAATCCAAATGGATGTCACCCATCCTAGGGAGGTTACCCAACCTATGAGAGGTCACCCATCATACGGGTGGTCACCCATCCTAGGAAGGTTACCCATCCTACGGGATATCACCCATCCTACGAGAGGTCACCAATCCTAAGGGAGGTCACCCATCCTAGGGAGGTCACCCATCCTAGGGAGGTTACCTATCCTTAGGGAGCTCACCCATCCTAGGGAGGTCACTCATCCTAAGGGAGTTCACCCATCCTATTGTCACTACCACATTCCAGAATAGGGGTATTTTCGTCTTTTCATTTATTTAATATAATATGTTAATATATTGCATTATATTGTTTATATTTAATTGCTGTGATTTTATTTTATTGTTGTACTTTACCGTTATTTCATTGTTGGGAGTGCTACATTAGCTTTTGTCTTCCAACGAATTTTACACCCTTGTCCTAGACGTGCCAGCCTTCTATTTTGATCCTTGTGTAACTCAAAATTATGCCTTTTTGTGCTTTATTTTAGTCGCACAACATTCATCGTAAACAATTATATTTAATTCTATATAAATCCAACTTTGTATCTTTGTGTGTTCCAATCGAAATTGGAGACACAATCTCGACCATTTTGTATAACCCAAATTCGGATAATATTCTATTCTGAGTCTTCTTCATCCATGACACTTGTGTCCCACCTAATTTTAACCCTATATACTTCTAATTAATTTTAGAACACCATTTACATTAATTTTAATTAAATTAATGTTAGGACCCAAATTAATCCAAAAAGCTCACTTTGTGTAATTTCCCAATTGTTGGGCAATTTTATACAAAAGTGCATTGAGGTGTCCATACCCCATTGGACCAAACACATAAAAAAATCCTATTTTTTCTTCCTTGATTGGTCATGTAATTTTCTCCATAATTTTGGAGTGTGTAACACTCAACATCAACCCTCATCAAACCTTGGCCCTCCATTTTGAATCAATGCAATCCTAGCCCTCCAAATATCTACATGACAAGCCAAAGCCCTTTTTTCAAGGAGGATGTTTACTAAGCCCAACTTTCTAGGTCAACCTCCAACCCTCCTTCTCACATATATATATAACTTTCTTAATTTTTTTCTTTTTATCCCTAAACCTAGTATCCTGCCGACTTTCCTCTCCCATCTCCTATTCAACATCCTATTCCCTGCATAGAACCACCGACCGGAGTAGCCGTGTCCGGCCATCCCGACCTCGCTGCTTATCAACCCTGACCCATCTCCTCAACCTTCTTCTCTGGATCAATACCTCCACTCCACTGCATCCCCACCATGCCTCCCAGCAGCCCGCCTTAATCGTTCACCGGCTCAACCGTTCACCGCCTCCACCATGACTGAACCACCATCACCTGTCCAGTCCACCCGAATATGCCTGAGCATGACCAGGTTCTCACCGCCGAGTCCTCCACCAACAGCCAAACCAGCGGAAACCTGATTCCTCCACCGGACCCACCCGACCGTGCACCATCCGCCTGAACCGTTGTACCCCGACTCGCCATCCTCGCCGGAAGCTACGCCAACAACAGCCCCTTATTTTCGTGCTCGCAGGTTCAAGTTGTTACTTCATGTTTGTGTACGTATATATGTGTGAATGACGCTAGGATCTAGCGTATTGCTCCATGACAAGTTCATTAGATAGTGATTGCAAGAGACCCTGCAAATAACCTAAACTCGTAATCGTATACGTACGCATATGTATAATATTCCAATTGGTATGCATATAATATTGTTTGATACATATTTATAAATATATGGATATATATAAGAAATTAAATACTATACTAGTAAGAACATAATTGTATATGTACTGTGAGACCCTAGTGTTAATTACGAATATCCCGTATTTACTTTGACCATGTGACACTGATAATTATGAGTTGACTGCCTTATGTACACTGATGTACTAGCAAGACATATGTTAGTGATTGACTGTCTGATTATGCACAGCATTTGAGGATGTGACACCCGTGCAGCTAGACGCACACTTGACCCTGTTAGATGACAAGTGGCAACCTCGGCGTAGTCCCTGAGTTCAGTGTATTTATGATTGTGTGTATGTTAGTCTATCGACTGATTATATATTATCATTAAATAATGTCTATAGGATTGTTGGATTATTCAGATAAGACCTCGAAAATAGGATATTGGTATTTCCCGTAGAGGTCCACAGGCGAGTACATTCTCTGACAGTTTTCATAATGTTGATTATCTCTATGATTTTAGTTGTATAGTGTACATAATTCTGACACTATATATACACGAGTTGGCATCATCGAGACCTGTCATGAGGAGTCATGATTGGGATCTATCGTGCTAGCTAGGGACGAGGAAATATTAGTAGATTATGTGATCATACCTAACTCTACATGCATCATAGCTCACCCATACCTCACGTCGGTGCAGCCTCACCATTATATGCCTTATAGCCTGTTACGTGTGATTAGCCTGACTATTGCTCGCATCATAACTATCCGGATGGTTAGCCTGACCTTACATGAATCATAGCTAATCATTTGTAACAAGCCTGATCAGTCCCAAGCCGATCATATGATAGACTGATGTTTCACACACTTAGCTAGTTAGTCCATACAAGTATTTCTAGTTATTGATCTAGCATTCACTTAGGATGGGTGACCTCTCATAGGATGGGTGTCCTCCCTAGGATGGGTGACCGTCATAGGATGGGTTACCTCCAATAGGATGGGTGACCCCCCGTAGGATGGGTAACCTCCATTTGGATGGGTGACATCCAGTAGGATGGGTAGCCTCCCTAGGATGGGTAACCTCCTTTGGGATGGGTAACCTCCCTAAGGATAGGTGATCTCCCATAGATGGGTGACCTATAGGATGGGTGACCTCTCATAAGATAGGTGACCGCCTGTAGGATGGGTGACCTCCCTAGGATGGGTAACCTTCCTTTGGATGGGTGATCTCCCGTGGGATGTGTGACCTCTCATAGGATGGATAACCTCCGGATGGGTAACCTCCCATAATATGTGTAACCTCTCGTAGGATGGGTAACCTCTAGTAAGATGGATGACCTCCCGTAGGATGGGTGACCTCTCGTCGGATGGATAACCTCTCTTATTATGGGTGAACTCCTATCAGATAGGTGACCTCTCATAGGATGGGTGTCCTCATTAGGATGGGTTACCTTCATAGGATAGGTGACCTCCCTAAGGATGGGTGACCCCCTATAGGATGGGTGACCACCCATAGGATAGTTAACCTCCCGTAGGATGGGTAACCTCGCATAAGATGGGTGTTCTATAGGATGGTTGACCTCACGTATGATAGGTGACTTTCCGTAGGATGGGTGACCTCTCATCGGTTGGGTAACCTCCCTAAGTATGGGTGACCTCCCTTAGGATGGGTCAACTTCGTAGGATGGGTGACCTCCCATAGCATGGTTAACCTCCCTTAGGTTGGGTAACCTCCTATAGGATGGGTATCCTCAATTAAGATGGCTGACCTCCTTTAGTATGGGTAACCTCCTTTAGGATGGGTGATCTCCTGTAGGGTGTGTAACCTTCCGTAGGATGGGTGACCTAACATAGGATGGGTGACCTCCCGTAGGATGGATGACCTTCCTTAGGATTGGTAGCTTCCCTTAGGATAGTTGACCTCGAGTAGGATAGGTAACCTCCCTTAGGATGGGTGTCGTCCCTAGGATGGGTAACCTCCCTTAGGATGGGTAACCTCCCGTAGGATGGGTATCCTCAATTAGGATGGGTGACCTCCTTTAGGATGGGTAACTTCCCTTAGGATGGGAGATCTCCTGTAGGATGGGTGACCTCCCTAGGATGGGTAACCACTCGTAGGATGGTTGACCTCCCGTAGGATGGGTGACCTCCTTAAGTTTGGGTGACCTATATGATGGGTGACCTCCCTAAGGATGAGTAACCTCTCGTAGGATGGGTAACCTCCCGTAGTATGGGTGACCTCCCTAGGATGGGTAACCTCCTGTAGGATGGGTGACCTCCCATAGGATGGGTGACCTCCCATAGGGTGGGTGACCTACCGTAGGATGGGTTACCTCTCTTAGGACGGGTGACCTCCCTAGGATGGGTAACCTGCCATAGGATGGATAACCTCCCTATGTATGGTGACCTTCCATAGGATGGGTGACCAATAGGATGGGTGACCTCTCGAAGGATGGGTAACCTCCATTTGGAAGCGTAATCTCTCGTTGGATGGGTGACCTCCCGTAGGATAGGTGACCTCTCGTAGGATGGGTAACCTCCCTTAGGATGGGTGACCTCCCTAGGATGGGTGACCTATTGGATGGGTAACCTCCCTGGGATGGATGACCTCCATTAGTATGGGTAAACTCCCTAGGATGGGTGAGCTCCCTAAGGATGGATAACCTCCCTAGGATGGGTCACCTCCCTTAGGATGGGTCACCTCCCAAGGATGGGTCACCTCCCTTAGGATGGGTAACCTCCCTAGGATGGGTGACCTCCCTAAGGATGGGTAACCTCCCTAGTATGGGTAACCTCCCTTAGGATGGGTCACTTCCCTAGGATGGGTAACCTCCCATAGGATGAGTGACCACACGTATGATAAATGACCTCCTAGTAGTTAAGACCAATGCATATTACCCAGGAGGTTGATATATATACCTCACGTAGGATGGGTGACCTCCCTAGGATGTGTAACCTCTCGTAGGATGGGTGACCCCCCAAGGATGGGTGACCTATAGGATGGCTGTCCTCTCGTAGGATAGTTGACCTCCCTTAGGATGGGTGACCTTCATAGGATGGGTAACCTCCCTTAGGATGGGTGACCTACCATAGGATAGGTAACCTCCGGAAGGGTGACCTCCCTTAGGATGGGTGACCTTCATAGGATCGGTAACCTCCCTTAGGATGGGTGTCCTATCTTAGGATGGGTAACCTCCCTTAGGATGGCTAACCTCCCGTAGGATGGGTAACCTCTCGTAGGATGGGTAACCTTCCTTAGGATTGGTGACCTCCCGTAGGAAGGGTAACCTAACCTCCTGATGGGTGACCTCCCTTTCGATGGGTAACCTCCCTTGGGATGGCTGACCTTCCGTAGGATGGGTGACCTCCCTTAGGATGGGTGATATCCCGTAGGATGGGTGACCTCCGATAGGATGGTAACCTCCCTAAGGAGGTCACCCATCCGGAGGTTACCCATCCTAGGGAGGTTACCCATCCTAGGGAGGTCACCCATCCATAGGGAGGTCACCCATCCTAAGGGAAGTCACCCATCCAAAGGGAGGTCACCCATCCTAAGGGAGGTTACCCATCCTACGGAGGTTACCCAACCTACGAGAGGTCACCCATCCTATGGGAGGTCACCCATCCTTACGGGTGGTTATCCATCCTAAGGGAGGTTACCAATCCTAGGGAGGTCACCCATCCTAAGGGATGTCATCCATCTTAACGGTGGTCACCCATCCTAAGGGATGTCACCCATCTTAAGGGTGGTTACCCATCCTACGGGATATCACCCATCCTACGAGAGGTCACCCATCCTATAGGTCATCCATCCTTTAGGAGGTCACCCATCCTTAGGGAGGTCACCCATCCTAAGAGAGGTTACCCATCCTAAGGGAAGTCACCCATCTAAAGGAAGGTCACCCATCCTATAGGTCCAAATGGAGGTCATCCATCAAAAGGAGGTCACCCATCCTAAGTGAGGTTACCCATCCTATGAAGGTCACCCATCGTATGAAGGTTACCCATACTTAGGGAGGTCACCCATCCTAAGGGAGGTTACCTATCCTAGGGAGGTTACCCATCCTACGGGATATCACCCATCCTAAGGGAGGTTACCCATCCTATGAAGGTCACCCATCGTATGGAGGTTATCCATCCTATGAAGGTCATCCATCCTAAGGGAGGTTACTCATCCTATAAAGGTCATCCATACTAAGGGAGGTTACCCATACTATGAAGGTCACCCATCGTATGGAGGTTACCCATCCTAAGGGAGGTCACCCATCCTAGGGAGGTTACCAATCCTATAGGAGGTCACCCATCCTACGAGAGGTTACCATCCTACGGCATATCACCCATCAGGAGGAGATGTCACCCATCCTATAGGTCACCCATCCTTAGGGAGGTCACCCATCCTAAGGAAGGTCACCCATACTTAGGGAGGTTACCCAACCTATGAGAGGTCACCCATCATACGGGTGGTTACCCATCCAAATGAAGGTTACCCAACCTATGAAGGTCAAACATCCTAGGGAGGTTACCCATCCTACGAGAGGTCACCCATCCTTAGGGAGGTCATCCATCCTACGGGAGGTCAACCATCCTACGGGAGGTCACCCATCCTTAGGGAGGTTACCCATCCTAAGAGAGGTCACCCATCCTACGGGAGGCCACCCATCCTACGAGCGGTCACCCATCAAAAGGGATCCTAAGGTAGGTCACCCATACAAATTGAGGTCACCAATCCTATGCGAGGTCACCCATCCTTAGGAAGGTCACCCATCCTACGAGAGGTTACCCATCCTTAGGGAGGTTACCCAACCTACCAGTGGTTACCCATCCAAATGTAGGTTACCCATCCTATGGGGGGTCACCCATCCTACAGGAGGTTACCCATCCGAATGGAGGTTACCCATCCTACGAAAGGTTACCCATCCTAAGGGAGGTCACCCATCCTACGGGAGGTCACCCATCCAAATAGAGTTTACCCATCCTAGGGAGGTTACCCATACTTAGGGAAGTCACCCATTCTAAGGGAGGTTACCCATCCCAGGGAATTTACCCATCCAACGGGATATAACCCATACTAAGGGAGGTTACCCATCCTATGAAGGTCACCCATCCTATGAAGATCACCCATCCTAAGGGAGTTCACCCATCCTGCGGGATATCATCCATCCTAAGGGAGGTTACCCATCCTATGAAGGTCACCAATCCTATAAAGGTCACTCATCAAATGAAGGTTACCCATCCTAAGGGGGGTTACCTATCATATAAAGGTCACCCATTCTAAGGAAGGTTACCCATCCTACGGGAGGTCAACCATCCAAATGGAGGTTACCCATCCTAGGGAGGTCACCCATCATACGGTAGGTCACCCATCCAAATGGAGGTTACCTATCCTACGTGAGGTTACCCATCCTAGGGAGGTCACCCATCCTACGGAGGTCATCCATCCTATGGGAGGTCACCCATCCTATGAGAGGTCACCCATCCTAAGTGAGATCACCCATCCTACGGGAGGTTAACCATCCTGAGAGAGTTTATCCATCATATGAAGGTCACTCATCCTAAGGGAGATTATCCATCCTAATGGAGGTCACCCATCCTACGAGAGGTTACCCATCCTAAGAGAGGTTACCCATCCAAATGGAGGTTACCCATCCTACGGAAGGTTACCCATCCTACGAGAGGTCACCCATCGTACGAGAGGTCATCCATCCTAAGGGAGGTTACCTATCATATGAAGGTCACCCATCGTATGGAGGTCACCCATCCTAAGGGAGGTTACGCAGCCTACGAGAGGTTACCCATCCTAATGGAGGCTACCCAACCTACGGGTGGTTATCCATACAAATGGATGTTAACCATCCTATGGGGGGTCACCTATCCTACGGGAGGTCACCCATCCAAATGGAGGTTACCCATCATATGAAGGTCACCCATCATATGAAGGTCACCCATAGGTAACCTCTCATAGGATGGGTGACCTCTCATAGGTTGGGTAACCTCTCGTAGGATGGGTAACCTCCCGTAGGATGGGTGACCTCCCTAGGATGGGTAATTTCCTTTCCCTTAGGATGGATAACCTCTCGTAGGATGGGTGACCTCCCTAGGATAAGTGACCTCCCGTAGGATGAGTAACCTCCCATGGATGGGTGACCTCCCGTAGGATGGGTGACTCTCTAGGATGGTTAACCTCTCGTATGATGGGTGACCTTCATATGATGGGTAACCTCCCTTAGGATAGCCTCCTGATGGGTGACCTCCCTAAGTATGGGTAACCTTCCTAGCATGGGAGACCTTCCTTAGGATGGGTGACCTCCCATAGGATGGGTAACCTCCCTAGGATGGGTGACCGCCCGTAGGATGGGTGACCTCCCGTAGGATGGGTAATCTCTCGTAGGATGGGTAACCTCCCTAAGATGGGTGACCTCCTGTAGGATGGGTGACCTCCCTTACCCATCCTAAGGGAGGTCACCCATTATAAGGGAGGTTACCCATCTTAATGGAGGTCACCTACCGTAGGATGGATGACCTCCCTAGGATGGGTGACCTCCCTAAGGATGGGTTAGGGAGGTCACCCATCCTATGGGAGGTCACCCATCCTAGGGAGGTTACCCATTTATCCATCCTATGAGAGGTCACCCATCCTATGGTTGGTCACCCATCCTAGGGAGGTTACCCATCCTACGGGAGGTCACCCATACTATGATGGGTGACCAATAGAATGGGTTACCTCCCGTCGGATGGGTGATATCCCGTATGATGGGTAACCTCCCATAGGATGGGTAACCCTCATTTGGATGGTTAACCACCTGTATGATGGGTGACCCCTCTTAGGTTTTGTAACCTCCCTAGGATGGGTGACCTCCCATAGGATGGGTGACCTCCCTTAGGTTGGGTAACCTTCCGTAGGATGGGTAACCTCCCTAGGATGGGTGACCTCCCGTAGGATAGGTGACCTCCCTTAGGATGGGTAACCTCTCGTAGGATGGGTGACCTCCATTTGGATTGGTAACCTCTCTTAGGATGGGTAATCTCCTTAGGATGGGTGACCTCCCGTAGGATGGGTAACCACCATTAGGATGGTGACCTCCCTTAGGATGGGTAACCTCCCTTAGAATGGGTGACCTGCCATAGGATGGGTAACCTCCCTAGGATGGGTGACCTCCCTAAGGATGGGTGACATCCCTTAGGATGGGTAACCTCCGGATGGGTGACCTTTCATAGGATGGATAACCTCCCTAGGATGGGTAACCTTCGGATGGGTAACCTTCTTTAGGATGGGTGACCTCCCTTAGGATTGGTGACCTCCCATAGGATGGATGACCTCTCGTAGGATGGGTAACCTCCCTTAGGATGGGTAACCTCCCTAGGATGGGTAATCTCTCATATGATAGGTGACATCACATAGGATGGGTAACCTCACATTATGATAGGTGACCTCCAATAGGATGGGTAACCTTCCTAGGATGGGTGACCTCCCGTAGGATGTGTAACCTCCCGTAGGATGGCTGACCTCCCTAGGATGGGTGACCTCCATTAGGATGGGTGACCTATAGGATGGGTGACCTCTCGTAGGATGGGTGATATCCCGTAGGATGGGTAACCACCCTTAAGGTGGGAGGTTACCCATCCTAAGCGAGGTCACTCATTCAAAGGGAGGTTACCCATCCTAAGCGAGGTCAGCCATCCTAGGGATGTGACCCATCCTAAGGGAGGTTACCTATCCTAGGGAGGTTACCCATCCTTAGGGAGGTCACCCATCCTAGGGAGGTTACCCATTCTACAGGGGGTCACTCATCACAGGGAGTTTACCCATCCTATGGGAGGTCACCCATCCTAGGGAGTTTACCCATCTAATACGTCTCCAATCCTAAGGGAGGTTACCTATCCTAGGGAGGTTGCCCATCCTACGAGAGGTCATCCATCCTATAGGTCAGCCATCCTATGGGTGGTTACCCATCCTATAGGAGGTTATCCATCCGACAGGAGGTCACCCATCCTTTGGGAGGTTACCCATCCTATGGGAGATCACAAATCATAAGGTAGGTTACCCATCCTAAGGGAGGTCTTCCATCCTTTGGGAGGTCACCTATCATACGTGAGGTCCCCCATCCTAAGGGAGATTACCCATCCTATGGGAGATCATGGTAGGTTACCCAACCTAAGGGAGGTTACCCATCCTATGGTATATCACCCATAATACGAGAGGTCACCCATCCTAGGGAGGTGACCCATACTTAGGGAGGTTACCCATCCTACGGGAGGTCACCCATCATACGGGAGGTTACCCATCCTATGGGAGGTCACCCATCCTACAGAAGGTCACCCATGCTAGGAATTCACCCATCCAACGGGAGGTCACCCATCCTACGAGAGGCTACCCATCCTAAGTTAGGTCACCCATCCTAGGGAGGTCACCCATCCTATTGGAGTTCACCCATCCTATGAAGATCACCCATCCTTAGGGAGGTCACCCATACTTAGGGAGGTTACCCAACCTATGAGAGGTATTACCCATCCTACGAGAGGTCACCCATCCTTAGGTAGGTCACCCATCCTAGGGAGGTTATCCATCCTACAGGAGGTCACCCATCCTATTGGAGGTCACCCATCCTAAGGGAGGTTACCGATCCTATAAAGGTCACCCATCCTTAGGGAGGTCAACCATACTTAGGGAGGTTGCCCAACCTATGTGAGGTCACCCATCCTACGAGCGGTTACCCAACCTACCGGTGGTTACCCATCCAAATGGAGGTTACTCATCCTACGAGGGGTCACCTATCCTACGGGAGGTCACCCATCCAAATGGAGGTAGCCCATCCTACGGGAGGTTACCTATCCTAGGGAGGTCACCCATCCTACGGAAGGTCACCCATCCTACGGAAGATTACCCATAATATAGAATATCACCCATCATACTGTAGGTTACCCATCCTAAGGGAGGTCTCCCATCCTATGGAAGGTCACCTATCATACGTAAGGTCTCCTATCCTACAGGAGGTTACCCATCCTAAGAGAGGTTATCCAACCTACGGGTGGTTACCCATCCTACGGGAGGTCACACATCCTACGGGGGGTCAACCATCCTACGAGAGGTCACCCATCGAAATGGATGTCACGTATCCTACAAGAGTTACCCATCCTTTGATAGGTTACCTATCATATGAAGGTCACCCATCCTTAGGGAGGTTACCCATCCTACGAGAGGTTACCCATCCTAAAGGAGGTCACCCATACTTAGGGAGGTTACCTTTCCTAGGGAAAGTAAAGTCACCCATCCTATGAGAGGTCATCCATCCTACGGGAGGTCACCCATCCTAAGGGAGGTTAATCATCCTAAGAGAGGTTATCCATCCTAAGGGAGGTCACCCATAATTAGGAAGGTTACCTATCCTAGGGAAAGTAAAGTCACCCATGCTACGAGAGGTCACCCATCCTACGGGAGGTCACCCATCCTAATGGAGGTTACCCATCCTATGGGAAGTTACCCATCCTACGAAAGGTCACCCATCCTAAAGGAGGTTACCCATCCTATGGGAGGTCACCCATCCTACGGGAGGTCACCCATCCTAAGGGAGGTTACCCATTCTAGGAAGGTCACCTATCATATGAAGGGTTACCTACCATAGGATGGGTGACCTACCGTAGGATGAATGACCTCACGTATGATAGGTGACCTCCCGTAGGATTGGCGACCTCCCTTAGAATGGGTAACCTCCCTTAGGATGGGTGACCTCCGATAGAATGAGTAACCTCTCTTAGGATAGGTGACCTCTCTTAGGATGGGTAACCTCCCGTAGGATGGGTAACCTCCGGATGGGAACCTATAAGAGGTTAACTATCCTAAGGTCGGTTACCCATCATATGAAGGTCATCCATCCTATGAAGGTCACCCATCCTAAGGTCCTATAGGTCACCCATCCTACGAGAGGTCACCCATCCTAAGGGAGGTACCAATCCTATGAAGGTTACCCATCCTTTGGGAGGTCACCCATCCAGGGGAGGTCCCCCATCCGGAGGTTACCCATCCTAAGGGAGTTTACCTATCTTAAGGGAGGTCACCAATCCTAGTGAAGTCACCCATCCAAAGGGAGGTCACCCATCCTAAGGGAGGTTACCCATTATATGAAGGTCACCCATCCTAGGAAGATTACCCATCCTACGGGAGGTCACATATACTTAGGGAGGTTACTGTAGCGCCCCGTTCTCCCGATGCAGAGAGCGCGGCTAAGAAACACAAGACGGTATCGTTCAATCGGGATAGATTGAATTAAGAACTCGTCCTCGTTATGGATTTGTTTCTTCAGAATCGATTCCCATATTCAGTGGACCGTGCCCCCGGTATCGACTTAGCGGCAGAGTCAGGAGGGATCTCTCCGCTGCTATCTTTTATTGCCTCGGATTTTGATGTCGCTTGTTGCTTTCGTGCTTTGAGTTGGTTTTAGGATTTGCTTGTTTTCCTTGAACGGTTTCGATGGTTTTTATTATTTTCGTTCATTGAACTGCACTTCAATTCCGAGATTGAAAAAGTGGAAGAGGTATTGATCGAGCTGTTCGTAATGCAGGTGAACGAGCAGTAGGCGGCATGCGAGCGGAGTCGTGAAGCGCCTCTTTTCTTCTCCCTTCCAACAATCTAAGTGAGTGGCGACCAACCCGATTAGCTAGCCTTGCTTCCAATCTTCACAACTAATAACTCTTGTATTATGTTGCCCCGATCAAACGATACCAAGTAATAACTAAAAGATACCAAGATAAAAAGAAAATAGACTTGGTTCATTATGCTTGTCAATAACTTCATGAACGGATACTACACTGCATGCTTGTTCGTTTGGGAATAAATCATGAATTGTTACTTGTCTTGTACAATTACTTGTCTTGTACTCTTGTTGCCTCAAAAGCATGAACTGTTAACTAAGTAAACATATTGTTCGATCACGGACAACTTGTGCACAAGGTCATTGGTTTCGACGGACGGTCGTTGGGGCACTGGCACCGATCCGGTCCGGACGAAACTCTATTGTATAGTCCATTATGCTGGACGGGGTGGCATGTAGTGCTCCTTGTACTTTTGTTGATACCATTACCGCCAGTGACTAGTGTCCATTGTGGCATCACGCCAGTGATCATTTTGTATATTTAAACCTGTTGCAAACTAACTAGTGTCTTCGTGGCAGAGAAGGCAAGGTAAGTATTGTGCAGGTAATTCAGACGGGTAGATAAAATCCACCAAACGGTGGCATGTTCATTTCAGTAAATTCTATATGCTGTTTACTTGTAAATAAACTAAGTCAAGATAGAAACCCACAAATATGCATGCTTCATTAAAATAACATGTTGATTGGTATAGTTCGGTTAGCTCGCCTTCACCAGTATGTTTCGACATGCTGACCCTCGTTGAAAGAGGTTCTCCGCACTAAGGCGAACCGAGCGAGGAGTCGAAGTCGTCTTTCCGAATCTAGTCCAGCTGTAGGCGCATCCTGATCGCGCCGTCCTTGAAGCATTTTGAAGAGAGGAGATTGTAACTCTTCATACACAAATGCAGCTCCATGGCAAAGCTATCCTCCAGCCTGGAGGTCTATGTCTTTTAAAGTTTAGTAAAGAGATATAATGTACAGGACTGTTATCTCATTTTGAGTCAACACTTTTATAAGCCCGTGTGGCATATTAGCTGACTCGTTCAGGAGTTTGTAATAGATGTTCATTATCAATAAAGAGAACTTTTCCATGTTTCAAATCTGTGTTTCAATTTATCTGCGTACTCTGAATATGTGCTAGTTATACAAAATACTTTAGCCTTGTGCGGGCGCAACCCCAGGCCCGTACGGTATCACGATTCGGGGGACGCCCCAATGATTCTTCGGAATCGGGTCGTGACATAGTGGTATCAGAGCACAGATTCAAAGTTCCTTAGACTTCGTGCTGGAAAAGTTCCTTTAACGATCAAATTCTTGTGCGAACTCTTGAACTCGCTAGGCCAAAATGAGATACGTTCATGCAATAAGTCCATAATACATTATGATCCTAATGTAATTTACCTTCTTTTGAAGGAATGGCTCCAGCGCAATCTGCAGCGCAAGCACCAGAAAAAATACAAGGCCAAGGAAGTAGTTCGGGCACTTCGGGAAGTTCAGAGAGCCAGCGAGCCGTACCAAGCATCGATCCCATCCAGCAAATATTGCGGATGTTGGAGGCAAACCAACAAAGGGACGAGGCTCGCTATGAACGGGCCGAGAAGCGGGCGGAAGAGAGTCAGCTCAAGTTTTAAGACAATATAGAAGCACGATTCTCAGTCCAGCAGAAGCAGGTGGATGCCCTGCAACAGATCGTTCAGACTTTGGCTTCCAACCATTCCTCGGCAAGAGCGTCGACTCCGGTGGAACAGCCCGCGCTTGAAGTAGAGTTGTCGCAAATTCCAAGGATGAGGGACGTGACTACCTTCGACTTTGGCCACTTCAAAAAAGTCTGCAATACCCCATTCAACGGGACTGAGGACCCAGTCGTAGCTCTAGATTGGTTGGCCGAACTTGAAGATCACTTTGCTCTGCTAGAGGTCCTCAAAGAGAAGCGCGTCGCCTGCGTGCAACTACAGCTCCGTCTCAACGCGCACGATTGGTGGAACGTGCATCGACGATCTCTTCAATTTGATCACGGAGAGGAGGTGATCTCGTGGACGACTTTGCGTGCCGCGTTTGAAGAGGAGTTTATACCCCCTCCAGTACAATGTTAAATGGAGAACGAGTTTATACAACTGAGGTAAGGCAGCATGTCAGTCAAACAGTACTCCGCCGAATTCAACCGTCTCTCCAAATTCGTTAGGGCCTATTTACCTGATGTAGTGAGTCAAGTAAGAAGGTTTGAAGGTGGACTACGCCCTGCCATCAATGCGTACGTAGTCGTTCATCAGTATCTTACAATGCGTGAAGTCATGAATCATGTCCTATCGCTTGAACCATACTATCCTCATGTACCTGTCGGCGCTTTGCATACATCCAGTCACAAACGCCAAAGCAACGAGAGAAAAAATACCGCTACGAAGTGCCGAAACAACGGTGGTCCGCAAAGAGGGAAACCAGGGCAGCTATGTTACTTCTGTAACAAGCCGGGGCATACGAAGGAAAATTGTCGCCTGAAACTTGGGTTATGCCTAGCCTGTGGCGGATCAGACCATTTTGTTCGTGATTGTTTCTTGAGTCATGATCGCCATCCCGAACGCAATAATCCCTAACGGTAGGTCCCATTCTTAAGTTTCAGGATAAAACTTCCAATTAGTTGGGTAGGATGTAGTGCCCCGTTCTCCCGGTGCGGAAAGCGCGGCTAAGAAACACAAGACAGTATTGTTCGATCGGGATAGATTAAATTAAGAACTCGTCCTCGTTATATATTTGTTTCTTCAGAATCGATTCCCATATTCAGTGGACCGTGCCCCCGGGATCGACTTAGCGGCAGAGTCAGGAGGGACCTCTCCGCTGCTATCTTTTATTGCCTCGGATTTCGATGTCGCATGTTGCTTTCGTGCTTTGAGTTGGTTTTGGGATTTGCTTGTTTTCCTTGAATGGTTTCGATGGTTTTCATTGTTTTCGTTCATTGAACTGCACTTCAATTTCGAGATTGGAAAAGTGGAAGAGGTATTGATCGAGCTGATCGTAATGCAGGTGAACGAGCAGTAGGCAGCTTGCGAGCGGAGTCGTGAAGCGCCTCTTTTCTTCTCCCTTCCAACAATCTAAGTGAGTGGCTACCAACCCGATTAGCTAGCCCTGCTTCCAATCTTCATAACTAATAATTCTTGCATTTTGTTGCCCCGATCAAACGATACCAAGTAATAACTAAAAGATACCAAGATAAAAAGGGAATAGACTTGGTTCATTATGCTTGTCAATAACTTCATGAACGGATACTAAACTGCATGCTTGTTTATTTGGTAATAAATTATGAATTGTTACTTATCTTGTACAATTGCTTGTCTTGTACTCTTGTTGCCTCAAAAGCATGAACTGTTAACTAAGTAAACATATTGTTCAATCACGGACAACTTGTGCACAAGGTCATTGGTTCCAAGGGACGGTCGCTGGGGCATTGGCACCGATCAGGTCTGGACAGAACTCTATTATATAGTCCATTATGCTGGACGGGGTGGCATGTAGCGCTCCTTGTACTTTCGCTGCATACCATTCCCACCAGTGACTAGTGTCCATTATGGCATCATGCCAGTGATCATCTTGTATATTTAAACCTGTTGCAAACTAACTTGTGTCTTCGTGGCAGGGAAGGCATGGTAAGTATTGTGCAGGTAATTCAGACGGGCAGGTAAAATCCACCAAACGGTGGCACGTTTATTTCAGTAAATTCTATATGCTGCTTACTTGTAAATGAACTAAGGCAAGATAGAAACCCACAAATATGCATGCTTTATTAAAACAACAAGTTGATTGGTATAGTTCAGTTAGCTCACCTTTACCAGTATATTTCGATATGCTGACCCTCGTTGAAAGAGGTTCTCCGTACTAAGGCGAACCGAGCGAGGAGTCGAAGTCGTCTTTCCGAATCCAGTCCAGCTATAGGCGCATCCTGATCGTGCCATCCTTGAAGTATTTTGAAGATCAGAGCTTGCAACTCTTCATACACAAATGCAGCTCCGTGGCAAAGCTATCCTCCATCCTGGAGGTCTATATCTTTTGAAGTTTAGTAAAGGGATATAATGTACAGGACTGCTATCTCATTTTGAGTCAACACTTTTGTAAGCCCGTGCGGCATATTAGCTGACTCGTTCAGGAGTTTGTAACAGATATTCATTATCAATAAAGAGAACTTTGCCATGTTTCAAATCTGTGTTTCAATTTATCTGCGTACTCTGAATATGTGCTCGTTATGCAAAATACTTTAGCCTTGTGCGGGCGTAACCCCAGGCCCGTACGGCATCACGATTCGGGGGACGCCCCAACAATTCTACGAAATCGGGTCGTGACAGTTACCCATCCTATGAAGGTCACCCATCCTAGGGAGGTTACCCATCCTACGAGAGGTTACCCATCCTTAGGGAGGTTACCCATCCTACGATAGGCCACCCAAGATACGAGAGGTCACCCATCCTAGGGAAGTCACCCATCCTATGAGAGGTCACCCATCCTATAGGTCACCCATCCTATGGGAGGTCACCTATCCTTAGGGAGGTCACCCATCCTATGGGAGGTCACCCATCCTAAGGAAGGTCACTGATCCTAGGGAGGTTACCCAACCTACGGGTGGTTACCCATCCTAAGTAACCACCCGTAGGTTGGGTAACCTCGCTTAGGATGGGTGAACTCTAGTAGGATGGGTGACCATCATATGATGGGTGACCTTCTTTTGATAGGTGACCTCCTGTAGGATGGGTGACCTCTCCTATGATGGGTAATCACCTTTAGGATGAGTAACCTCCCTAGGATGGGTGACCTCTTGTCACTACCACATTCCGAAAACAGGGATATTTTTGAATTTTTATAATATTTAATATTATGGTAGTTACAATTAAGTAATTACATGATAAGTATTTAATTTAAATAAATATGTGAGATGTGTAATTAAATATATAATTATATACAGTGTTCATTTATTTTGAGCTAGCAGACTTGACCTAGAAGCCCAGTAAATGAACACCTGTCCGAATTATAGAATTATGTATTTAATTATTTTATTTATAATTAAATTCTTGGAGGTAGTAATTAATTACCGTATTTTAATTAATTATTGCGCATTGCCTTTGCTTCGATATTTGGAGCGCTACCCTAGCTTTTGTCTTCCAACAAATTTCACAATCTTGCCCTAGACATGCCCGCCTTCCATTCTGCTATTTTTGCAACTCATAATTATGCTCTCTGTACATTATTTCTAGCCGCACAAAAATTGTCGCGGACGTTATTTAATAAATCCCTATTTTGTATCGTTGTGCGTTCCAATTGAAATTGGAGGCAATCTTGACCTATTTTTTATGCGGCCCAAATTAGGGTAATATCCTGTTCTGAGTCTACTTCATTATTGGTATTGATGACCTGACCTGATTTTGGCCCCAGGTACTCCTAATTAATTTTAGAACACAACTTGCATTTATTTCTAATTAATTGAGGATACTATTTTAACCGATTCTGAAAATCCCAATTTAATACCAGTGCCCTGCTATTTGAGCCCACACCAAACTTACAGCGCCCCCTGACCCTATAAAACACCGGACACCTAATCGCCCGCCAAAAATTTCATCATTTTATGCGTCTGTGCAAATACCCAAATTTAAGGAGGCTAATTTGCAAATTTGCATTTTTGGTGTCAACACCCATTTGATTGAACCAATGAGGAATTCCTAATATTTTTAATCATCACCCTCATCCCCACATGAAATTCTCTATGACCAATCTGGACCACACATTTAATGGGCCAATCCCCACCTTTCATCAACACCCCTCTCCCTATTTAATGTCACATCAAGCCCTAATCCCCAAAAAACTTAGGTAACCCCACCCTCCTCAAGCCTCCACAACCGTAGCCCCCTTATTCTAATTTTTTTTCTCTTCTTCTTCTCTTTTCTTCTTCTTCTTCTTCTTCTTCTTCTTCTTCTTCCCTTCTTCTTCTCCTCTTTCTTTTTGAATTTGAAAGAGAGGGAAACCCATCCCCTCAGGCTCTGCTCCGGCCGGCCACTCGGCCAGGCTCTGACCCGATCTCCCCCTGAGGCCGGCCTGCTGCGTTCCGTCCGGCGCAGCCCCGCTCGAGCCACCCTCGAGTCGAACTCCTCCACCATCTACTCTCTCCACCACCCGGCGGCTCTTCCTCCATCTCCTCCGACATCATCCCCCAACTCCCAGTCCGGACAGCCGACTGCTCCTCCCCTGCATTCCCCGAGCTCCCCCTCTGCGTACACCCCTCCAGCGGCCGAGCCCCGCAGCCCCACCCTGCTGCTCCGGTCAGCTATTGCTCCGGCACCCCCTGCTGCTCGACAACCCAACCCCCTCACCCCTGCACTCCGGCGGCCCAGCCTAGTCCCGAGCTCCCTCCGGCTGCAACACTCACCACCACCACCTACAACTTCCTCCGGCCTCCCACCATCAGTTAACCCCGGTCGAGCTCCCCCTCCGGTCCGACGGCCAGCCAGCCGACCCCATCATAGTGAGCTCCCCTTCTCATCTCCCTCTTCCTTCTTCCTATTTATATATATGTATATATATATATATAAATACGTACTTGTATGATATGTATAATACGTATATGAATATGCATATATATATATATCTCATGTATTTCTCTATATGTATTAAGAGTATATCTATATATATATATATATATATATATATATATATATATATATATATATATATATATATATATATATATATATATATATATTATTATCTGTACACATATATGATATATACGTATTTTGGTATATAAAATATAATAGTATACGTACTATTTTGGTATAAATATATATATACATATAGATATATATATTGTATTGGTATACATGTATGTATTTAATTGGTATATGTATATTTATGCATTCGAATATACTTAGTATATTTTAATTTAATTGGTATATGATAATATATATATATATATATACTTCGTATATGTTTAGTATATATTCTGAAAATCTATTAGTATGTATATGTATACAAGTATATAGTATATTTTATTGGTACGAATATATATATATATATATATATATGTTTTTCTTAAACTAATAGATATATATTTAAATATGTTTTGGCATACATATGATGTAAGTATAAATATATATATATATCTTCATTGTTCAATTGGTATAGTATAATATGTATATATGTATCCCTACTAGATGACCATTATCGTACCTAGCGTAGCCCTGAGGCCAGTGTTTTTGACTGTGTGTTAGGGTAGCACCTGATACAAGTGATATTGTGATATGTTTATAGGACTGTTGCTTCATCCAGGCGATACTCTGGAATAGGACCTCGGTATTCACCAGCTAAGGACCCAAGGCAAGTACATTTCTCTGATAATTTTCAATTGTTCATAATTCCTATAAGTTCAATAATCTAGAAATGTTACATCTGAATCCTTAACACTGTGCTACACGGACTAGTATATAGCTTGGATCTGCAGTCATGAGATGTTACATTGATTATCGTATTGACATTATACACGACATGTATATTAGACATCATACATGATAGATTGGACTTGCTCGTGTATCGTGACGTGTCATGGTTGGATCCACAGTACTAGTTGGGGTCGGGGAAGTAGTTAGTAAGAAATGTGATCATAACCTCTTATTGCAGTGTAGAACAATGTAAGTGTTAATCATGCTCTTCACATATGATTAGCCAGGCCCTTTAGCTATCGTACATATTCCCAAGCCGATCACATTTTGAAACTACTATTTCAAACACTTAGAGTAGATTACAGTTCCCTATTTTAAATCATATACTACATCACCCGTATATGATACTGTACCTTGTTCTTTTCATTTTCATATATGCACTGACTGTATCATATTGCCTATTGCCTGTCTCTTTACATTGCCTGTCTCCTTTATTTTGCCATTGCATTTACTCACTGTCTTCTTTCAGTATCTAGCATCATCTGTTTATTGCTTTATAGTCCTTATCAATTAAATGGAACTGTTATTTGAGATTGTACTTTGCTCCTTCCTGACTGGAAATATTTTTCCAGACTATGCCTTAGAGGATCGGTGTCCGACAATTTATGGACCCTATGGTGAGTAGCTGCAGACTTGGTAGTTCAGTTGTAATTCTGGGAGGTCTAGCCGGAATCACTAATCTTCTAGTTAGTTCTTTTAGCAGACTATTTGGTACCGGATTTGTCTCCGGCATTTTTGATGACTTGGATATTTGTTGAGTTAGATTATTACTTCTTGACTTGTGTTGTATTTAATTTTATTTGTTCGAGATCTTATCGTGCTGTAGTCCTGTGATTGAGTATGTGTTCATTTTATTGTGTCATCCGTGCCTCCTTATGGAGATTGGATGCTTGTGTGAGATTGGCTAGATAGTATCAAGACCTTGACAGTGTTCTACCGCCGATGCTGCGGCGTAGGCTGGACGTACCCGCGTACTCGTGCCCCAATTCTGGGTGCGGGTCATGACACGTTTTAGTGGTGGCCCATGCAGGTCAGACTTCGCAAGTTATGCGATGTCGTGGTAGTGCGACGTCTTCGTTGTACTACTACGTGCCTGCTATAGGACATAGGATATAGGATACTAGGATGAGAGAGGATACTCAATCACAATTTATTTGAAAGATTTCCTGGGATGACCCCATGAGAATCTTATTATAATTTCCAATTTAATTCCTTCGCCCTTGTTTCCGTCCGTCCTCACTCGTTGATATTGAGTTTGATTCTTGTTGACCAGTTGTTAAATTTAATTCTTGGTATCGTTGTTGAGTTAATTTTATATCAAGATAACTTTTACGGGCTAAAATTTACGGTATCATCTGATGACATATGTTGATGAGGACAGTGAGAAAGGTAAAACATCTACTTTGGTTATGAAACCTAGAGTTTATCGCAGCCATATTAGCTGTCGTGATGAGAACGTAGGAACCTGACCTGGATGTACATACTGTAGTTATGAAACTGAGAGTCTCTCGCAGCCATACCGGTTGGCGTGGCGAAGATTTTAGATGACATGATTATAGAGTTGCATACCTTAGTTACGGAACCTGTCGTTTATCGCATCTATGCTTACTGGCGTGGCGAGGATTCTAAGTGTCATGATTTCTGACAGACGTGTATGATTATCAGGTTGTATCTTAAATTGGTTCTTAAAGTATCATCTCAACACTTATCTATTTCTGTTATTACAGGACTTTATTTCATCGCTTCTTTTGTTTGCTAGCAGTAGAAATACCTTCAGTCCTCAATCCAGTTCTTTTGAGCTCCTATTCTCTGAGGATTCCTTGTTAAGTATGATGATTAGTGACTTGTAATTATGTCTGTGTCTTGAGTATTAGTATTGACTGAGTGTTGCTTGTGAGTTTGTAAGTGTTTCCTAGTTGGACATGTGAGCAGTAGGCATTAATCTAGAGTTAATCCATAGCGTAGTGCCTTGTAGCAATAGTTTTATGATAGGTGTGTTATAGTTAGTATTGGCACTATAGATAGAGGAGAAAGAGTATCCGTGATGATGATCATTTGGAAGTAATAGTGCAAATAATTCGGGCAGTATAATTTTCGTACACAGTTGAGGTTGTAAATAATTGGTGTATTAGTGTGCACCTTGAATATTAGAGACTGTGAGTATTTATATGTATACTTGTGGATTCAATTTTATCGTTTGAAGAGTGGAATGAATTGCAATTTTTAAGAATTTTAAGGAGTTGAGGTTTTTATGTTATTAAAATGTTTGAGGATTCAATTTGATTCAATGAGCCTAGACAAAGCTGTAAGGATTTTTGGAAGTGATTAAATTTTTGTTTCAGCTTCTGAACATCTGACTTTGAGGAAAGTATATGCATTTTACTTTAAATTGTTCGAGGAGTTAGTTTTGAGGACCTTATTATGAGGATAAAATTTTATAATGGAAGAGATATAAATTAGTATATGAGTGGATGAGGTGCATGTGTAAGGATCTGTTGACTTGAGCATGATTGAGATGGCACCGCAAACAGACTTGGGTGTCCATTTAGAGCTGTATTAGGAAGAACAGTACTTAGTATGGTGTGTTACATTTGATATGCACTTGAGTGATAAGAATAGCTAGTATCAACAATTATAGTAGGCAAGAGAGCTAGCAGTGAGTGTGCTGGTAGTAAAAACTAGGGTACTAAAGAGATAGAGGTATCAAACCTTGGATGCATTATTAAACCATGGATATATTAAAGATTCTTGGTATCAGATTTAGGTATCAAGAGGCAAGTGTATGCAATGAGGATGTAATCATGGATGTCTTGTGGACTAATGATTAGTTGATATGGATATCAGTGTACAGGAATAGGAATTAGTTAGTGAATGTGCCAGAATTAAGTGTATGTTAGAGATAGAAGATACTGCAAGAATATGTTAGTAGGTTCCTTCTTTCTTTCCTCATGTTCTTTTTCGTCTTCTGATCGATTGATTCCCTAGTACTGTAGCTTGTATTCATGATTTTTGTTAGAATGTAGCTAGTAGTACACCCTGACAGAGACTGCAATACCATGCCAAAGGACACCATGACCGTACATATTTTCCTTAGATTGCATAGTGAATGACTGTAGGTAGAATTTTCTTAGACCATGATTATTGGGGTTTGACCATAGTAGACTTATGAAGAGGTTATGACTTGACAAGAGGAACAAGATGATTAAAATTTGAGGATAAATATTGATTTAAATAAAGGGTTAAGAATTTAACATGGCAGAATTGATGATTTATTAATTTTAGGAAGGTTATGATATGATTAAAGTTTGTAACCTCCGATTTCCAAATTTCCGAAATAATTAGATTTTTAATTTATTTAAATACCAAGTTTTTTTTTAAAATAATTTCTCCTTGAATTCTTGTATTTGATTTTGAACAATGGTTGATTTAGAAGGTGATTTAAAATCTTTTATAAAAATAATTTTTCCTAAATGTCGCTTTCTTATAAATAAATAGATAAATAATGATGTAAATATAATACTCTAGCTTCGAATATTTATTGGCTTAAATCATAAAATTATTGTTTTAAATAAAATTTTATTTGAAGAACTAGTTGATAAAATATAAATAAATTTTTATTGGGATAGTAAACAAATAAATTTCATACTTTCTAAGATTTTACAATATGGATTAATTAGTAGCTAATTGGAAATCAGTTAGTTTTCCTAAAATATTTTCTGAAAGTATAATTTTTTTTTCAAGTTTGCCATTTTTCCCATTAACTAGCCAACACACCCTCATTCCCACATGAAGAACTTATTCATGTTTAATCTGGGCCATTCATTATTTGGGCCAATCCTCACCCTTTATCCCACACCCTCTCTCCCTATTTAAGTCTCTCATCACCATTCCCAAGAAACCCTAGCTAGCCCTCACAAATCCCCACAAGCCAACAAGCCACCACCATTTTGTGTGCTCGTGTTCGTGTGTCCAGCATTACCGTGTCAGCCGTGTTGGCCTCGGGTCCGACCCCGGGTGTCCTATCGTATCCATTCATTTCCTGTGTCCGGTTACAACATTACAAACAGATTTTCGTGTCCGACAGACCCGGACACATCCACCTCCACTACAGCAAACATCATCCTCGTGTCCACCCTCTGGACACATCCCTGTACAGTACACCCAACCCTGTGTCCGACAGACCCGGACACGTCCCCCACTGTGCAGTACATCAACCGCCGTGTCCAGCTCCGGACACGACCCCGACACATACAGAATCCCAAAACCCTAACCTAGATCAGATCTTCCGCCGGCGACTGGGACCTCCTCACCCTCGTCGAGCCGTCGACCGCCGCCGCTCTCGAGTTCCACCGCCGTCGCCTCGGATCCGTCGACCACCGCCGAGTTCGACAGCTGCCGCATCGTCGAACTCCGCCGACCGCCTCCTAGGGACGAGAACACCCGCCGCCTCGAGCCGAGCACCGCCGACGAGACAAGCAGTCGTCGACCGCCGACGCCCTGCCCGGCCTGACCCCGGCGGACTTCCCCGACCGTCGACGCCGGAAAACCCTCACGTGAGCCCTCTTTCTCTTTCCCTTTCTTCTGTTTAATGAGTTAAGTTACTGTGATGGATCAGTGAGTTAATTAATAATAGTTTAGCTAATATAATAGTTTTATGTAATTAGTCTAATAAATTAATGTAATTAGTTAGTAATTTCATGTATTAGTTTAGTTTAGTAGTAATCAGTAGTTAATTTATTTTAGTTATAATAAATCAGTTAATTAGTTACTAATCAGTATTAATTTATTAATCAGTAGTTATTTGTAATCAGTAAATTAATTTCATAATCAATTAGTTAATTAATGTAATTAGTTTGGTATATGTAAATAGCTAGTTTTATGTAATTAGTTTAGTAATTAAAATATAATTAGTTTTATTGTTTATAATGTATGAATTTAGTTATTTATTATGTGTATGATTTTAGTTATGTATTATATATAAGGACTTGGTTATATTAATATGCAATTAGTAGTTTTTATGTAATTAGTAATTGCGAAATAATTATAAGAGTTTTTATTATGTAAAAATATAATAATTTGTGGGGATTATATTATAAAACAAAATATAGTTTCAATAATAAAATTAGTTCAAAATTTGTTTATTTGGATCGATGACCGATTGTACTATAAATGAAAATATATTGGCTTTTACGTAAATTCTAGATTTTTATAAATAAACTTTTTATTGTAATTATTGCTTAAATAATTCAAATGATTTTCATTAATTAAGGTGTTACTTTAATTACAATTACTTTAATTACAAACAAACGACCCTTTTCCTCTATTAGCCTAGTATCCTTATCTCGATTTTCGTGCCGAACTCCGATCTTGAACTTCCTTATGTAGTTTTTAGCTATTTGGACTGCTCCGGACCCATTGGAACTAACTGCTATTTTATTGGGATCACCTTGAGGAGGGTGGCATTATATGCATTCTTTGATTTGTTATATATATATATAATGTTTGATTGATATATACATATGTATTTTTGGTATAAAAATATATATTTATATACATCTATTAGTGTATATACACATATACGTATTTTGTGCAATTACTAATAGACACTTATATATATTATATACATTTTTATTGGTATATACTTTGAGTGTAAATATGTATTATATACGTATCCCTACTAGATGACCCTAGTTGACTAGTGCCATACCTGGCAGAGCCCCTGAGTTCATGTATTTGTGATGTGTTAGTGTAGCACCTGATGCAAATGTTGTATTTGATATATTTTTAGGACTGTTGGTTACTCCAGACGATACTCTGGGACAGGACATTAGTTTTACCAGCTAAGGACCCAAGGCGAGTACATTCTCTGATTAGTTTCTAATTTATGATATCTCCTATGTTCACTGTATCTAGTGTAAATATCCATGTTCTTGACACGTTGGTTACATGGATTGGTATACACGGATCTCGTCATGAGATGTTATTCCTTATTCATGGTGTAGCGTGTACAAGTCTTGTTTTATTGATATCTTGTGCATGTACAGACACTGATTTCCGGGGAGATTTGCTACCTCCCTAGGGAATCCCGTGCCATAGCGTACCATGATTAGATCTACTATACCAGTCGGGGGTTTGGGGAGTATTTTAGTGTAGATATGTGATCATACCCAACTATCCATGCATCATAGCTCACCCCACATCTCACGTCGGGTGCGGCCTGACCATCTCCATGCTTCATAGCTGTTACGTGTGATTAGCCTGACCTCTACATGCATCATAGCTAACCAACGGTTAGCCTGACCTTCCATGAATCATAGCTAATCACATGTAACCAGCCTGATCAAGTTCCCAAGCCGATCACATGTTAAAGCCAGTACTCACACACTTAGTCATAGGATTCTTGCTCGTTGACATATTGTTTCTTTTCCTGCATTTACTTACAGTATTTCCAGTATTTCTTTTATTGTACATTCTCGTACCTATACATGCATCTGGTATATTTCCATCTAGAACTGCTACATAGCTTATGTCATTAATATAGAACTGCTATTTAGAGATGTACTTTGCTCCTTCCTGACTGGAAAATATTTTTCCAGACTGTGACCTTAGTAGACTGGTTTCCGACACACTTGGGGATTGGAAGTTAATGATTGCAGGTATGATTATTTTGTCGTTAGACTTGTCTTGTATTTCTTGCTTGCCTTGATATCTCATCGTGCTTTAGTTTATGTGATTGAGTATTTCTAGCATTATTTTATGATATCCACGTCTCCTTATGGAGTTGGGTATTCACGTGAGTTGATTAGATAGTTACATGACCTAGACAGCGTTCTACCGCCGATGCTGCGGCGTAGGCTGGACGTACCCACGTACTCGTGCCCCTAAACCGGGTGCGGGTTGTGACAAAGTTTATCATTAAAAACTTGAGGAAATTAAGGAGATTGTCATTAAATTATTGGATTGCAAGTTATAAATTTTTAAAATGTTATATTTGGATGTTGCATTTGGAGAATCCTTAAGTATCGCATTGTTGAGTATTTTGAGGAAAGAGGAAATCGAGGAATAAAATCATTGATGGATTAATGTATGAATTCACACTTTTTGGGACGAGATTTACATTTTATATATGTGCATTGATTAAAATCAAATTAGAGGAGTGGATATTAAATTCCGAGTATTGAATTATTAACTAAAAATTTCGGGATTTTTTTGATAAAAATGGACTTTGATTTTATTTCGAGGATTTTTCAGGAATGCAATAACTTCAGAATTTTTGAAAATTGTGAAAAGGCATTGTGGATTATTACCTGATTTCGTGGTTGATAAATTTAAATTTGAGGGAAACAATAATATGTATGATTAAACACTACTATGAGGATTTTAAATTTCGAGGACGAAATTCTTTTAAGGAGGGTAGACTTGTCACTACCACATTCCGAAAACAGGGATATTTTTGACTTTTTATAATATTTAATATTATGGTAGTTATAATTAAGTAATTGCATGATAAGTATTTAATTTAAATAAATATGTGAGATGTGTAATTAAATATATAATTATATACAGTGTTCATTTATTTTGAGCTAGCAGACTTGACCTAGAAGCCCAGTAGATGAACACCTATCCGAATTATGGAATTATGTATTTAATTGTTTTATTTATAATTAAATTCTTGGAGGTAGTAATTAATTACCGTATTTTAATTAATTATTGCGCATTGCTTTTGCTTCGATATTTGGAGTGCTACCCTAACTTTTATCTTCCAACAAATTTTACAACCTTGCCCTAGACATGCCCGCCTTCCATTCTGCTATTTTTGCAACTCATAATTATGCTTTCTGTACATTATTTCTAGCCGCACAAAAATCGTCGCAGACGTTATTTAATAAATCCTAATTTTGTATCGTTGTGCGTTCCAATTGAAATTGGAGGCAATCTTGACCTATTTTTTGTGTGGCCCAAATTAGGGTAATATCCTGTTCTGAGTCTACTTCATTATTGGTATTGATGACCTGACCTGATTTTGGCCCCAGGTACTCCTAATTAATTTTAGAACACAACTTGTATTTATTTCTAATTAAATTGAGGATACTATTTTAACCGATTCTGAAAATCCCAATTTAATACCAGTGCCCTGCTATTTGAGCCCACACCAAACTTACAGCGCCCCCTGACCCTATAAAACACCGGACACCGAATCGCCCGCCAAAAATTTCATCATTTTATGCGTCTGTGCAAATACCCAAATTTAAGGTGGCTAATTTGTAAATTTGCATTTTTGGTGTCAACACCCATTTGATTGAACCAATGAGGAATCCCTAATATTTTTAATCATCACCCTCATCCCCATTTGAGTATGTGTTCATTTTATTGTGTCATCCGTGCCTCCTTATGGAGATTGGATGCTTGTGTGAGATTGGCTAGATAGTATCAAGACCTTGACAGCGTTCTACCGCCGATGCTGCGGCATAGGCTGGACGTACCCGCGTACTCGTGCCCCAATTCTGGGTGCGGGTCGTGACACCTCTCCTAGGATGGGTAACCTCTAGTAGGATGGGTGACCTTCATATGATGGATGACCTCCATTAGGATGGGTGACCTCCCTAGGACGGGGTACCTCCCGTAGGATGGGTGACCAATCGTATGATAGGTGACCTCTCATAGATTGAGTGACCTCCCATAGGATGGGTGACCTATAGGATTGGTGACCCATCCTTGGGATGGGTGACCTCCCAAAAGATGGATGACCTCCAATAGGTTGGGTAACCTCCATTTGAATTGGTTACCACCCGTATGATGGGCGACCTCTCATAGGTTGGGTAGCCTCCCTAATTATGGGTAACGTCCCATAGGATAGTTGTCCTTCCATAGTATGGTTGACCTCCCGTAGGATGGGTGGCCTCCCTAGGATGGGTAACCTTCCTTAGGATGGGTGACCTCTCGTATGATGGGTAACCTCCCGTATTATAGGTGACCTATAGTAGGATGGGTAACCTCCCGTAGGATGGGTGACCTCCCGTAGGATGAGTGACCTAACTTAGGATGGGTGACTTTACTTTCCCTAAGATAGGTAACCTCCGGATGGGTGACCTTCCTTTCAATGGGTAACCTCTCGTAGGATGGATAACCTCCCGTAGCATGGGTAACCTCCATTTGAATGGGTAATCTCCCTTGCGATGGCTGACCTCTCGTAGGATCGGTATCCTCCATTTGGATGGATGACCTCCAGTATGTTGGGTGACCTCTCGTAGGATGGGTAACCTCCATTAGGAGGAGTGGCCTATTTTTCTTAGGATGGGTGACCTCTATTTGGATGGGTGACCTCCCGTAGGATGGATAATCCCCCGTAGGATGGATAACCTCCATTTGGATGGGTAAACACCCGTATGATGGGTGACTATCGTAGGATGGGTAACTTCCCGTATGATGGATAACCTTCCTTAGGATGGGTGACCTGCCGTAGGATGGGTGACCTCTCTTAGGATGGGTAACCATCATAGGATGGGTAACCTCCCTATGATGGGTGACCTTCATAGGATGGGTGACCTCACGAATGATAGGTGACCTCCTATAGGACGGGTAACCTCCCTAGGATGGGTGACCTCTCCTCGGATGTGTAACCCATCCTTCAAGGAGGGTGACCTCCCTTAGGATGGGTAACCTCTTATTGGATAGTTAACCTCCCATAGGATGGGTAACCTCCCTTAGGATACGGGACCTTCCTTAGGATGGGTGACCGACGATAGGATAGGTAACCTCCCGTAGGATGGGTGACCACCCTAGGATGGGTAACCTCCTGTAGGATGGTTAACCTCCCTTAGGATGGGTGACCACCGATAGGATAGGTAACCTCTCATAGGATGGGTAACCTCCCTAGGATGGGTGACCTCCCTAGGATGGGTAACCTCCCTAAGGATGGGTGACATCACTTATGATGGGTGACCTCCCTATGATGGGTTACCACCCGTAGGATGGGTGACCACCCTAGGATGGGTAACCTCCCAAGGAATGGGTGACTTTACTTTCCCTATGATGGGTGACCTCCCGATGGGTGACCTTCATATGATGGGTAACCTCTCGTAGGATGGGTAACCTTCCTTAGGATGGGTGACCTCACGTAGGAAGGGTAACCAAACGTATGATGGGTAACCTCCCTAGGACGGGTGACCTCCCGTAGGATGGGTAACCTCCATTTGGATGGGTGACCTCTAGTAGGATGGTTGACCTCCCTAGGATGGGTGACCTCCCGTAGGATGGGTAACCTCCCTTAGGATGGATGACCTCCCGTATGATAGGTAACCTCCCTTCGGATAGGTAACCTCCCATAGGATGGGTGATCTCCCATAGGATGGGCGACCTCTCTTAGGATGGATAACCTCCCGTAGGATGGGTGACCTCCCATAGGATGAGTGACCTCCCTTAGGATGGGTAACCTACGGATGGGTAACCTCCCTTAGGATGGGTACCTCTCGAAGGATAGCTAACCTCCCTTAGGATGAGTGACCTCCCGTAGGATGAGTGACCTCTCTTAAGGTGGGTAACCTCTCGTAGGATGGGTGACCTCCATTTGGATGGGTAACCTCCCTAGGATGGGTAACCTCCCTAGGATGGGTAACCTCCCTTAGGATGGGTGACCTCCCGTAGGATGGGTAACCTCCAATTGGATGGGTGACCTCTCGTAGGATGGGTAGCCTCCCTTAGGATTGGTAACCTCCCTAGAATGGGTGACCTCACGTATGATAGGTAACCTCATTTAGTATTGGTAACTACTCGTATGGATGGGTAGCTTCTCTTAGGATGGGTAACCTCCATTTGGATAGGTGACCTACTTTATGATGTGTGACCTCTTATAGGATGGGTAACCTCCATAGATCGGTGGGTAGCCTCCCTAGTATGGGTAGCCTCCCTAGGATGGGTAACCTTCTATTGGATGGGTGACCTCCCTAGGATGGGTGACCTCCCTAGAGTGGGTGACCTCACGCATGATAGGTAACCTCCCTTTGGATGGGTGACCTCCTTAGAAAGGATGACCTTCCTAGAATGGGTGACCTCACGTATGATAGGTAACCTCCCTTAGGATGGGACTGGATGGGTCACCTCCTGTAGTATGGGTGATATCCTTTAGAATGTGTAACCTCCCTTAGGATGGGTGATATCCCGTAGGATGGGTAACCTCTTGTAGGATGGGTAACCTCCCTTATGATGGGTGACCTCATGTAGGATGGGTAACCTCTCGTAGGATAGGTAACTTCTCGTGGGATGGGTAACCACCCTAGGATGGATAACCTCTCTTAGGATGGTTAACCTCTCGTAGCATGGGTAACCTCTCGTAGGATGATTAACCTCCCTAGGATGGGTAACCTCCCATAGGATGGGTAACCTCCTATAGGATGGGTAACCTCCTATAGGATGGGTTCTTGTAAGATGGGTGACCTCCCTATGAGATTGGGTAACCTCCCTAAGTATGGGTGACCTCCCTTAGGATGGGTGACCTCCCGTAGGATGGGTAACCTCCCTTGGGATGAGTGACCTATTTTTCTTAGGATGGGTGACCTCCATTTGAATGGGTGACCTCTCTTAGGATGGGTAACCTCCTTTAGGATGGGTGACCTTGCTTCGGATAGGTAACCTCCCTCTATTTGGATGGGTAACCTATAGGATGGGTAACCTCTCATAGGATGTGTGACCTCCTCTAGGATGGGTAACCTACAGTAGGATGGGTGACCTTTCATAGAATTGCTAACCTCCCTAGGATGGGTGACCTCCAGTAGGATGGGTGACCTCTCATAGGATGGGTGACCTCCCTAGGATGGGTTATATCCCGTAGGATGGGTAACCTCCCGTAGGATGGGTGACCTCCCATAGGATGGATGACCTCCCTAGGATGGGTGATCTCCTGTAGGATAGGTGACCTCCAGTAGGATTAGTAACCTTCCTAGGATGGGTGACCTCCTAAGGATGGGTGACCATAGGATGGGTGACCTCTCGTAGGATGGGTGACCTCTCATAGGTTGGGTAACCTCTATTTGGATGGGTAACCACCCGTATGATGGGTGACCTATCATAGGTTGGGTAACCTCCCTAAGTATGGGTAACCTCTCGTAGGATGGGTAACCAACTGTATGATGGGTGACCTCTCATAGTTTGGGTAACCTCCATTTGGATGGGTAACCACCCGTATGATGGGTGACCTCTCATAGGTTGTGTAACCTCCCAAAGTATGTGTGACCTCCCGTAGGATGGGTGACCTCCCATAGGATGGGTGACCTCCGGATGGGTAACCTCTCTTAGGATGGGTAACCGCTTGTAAGATGGGTGAACTCCCGTAGGATGGGT
This sequence comes from Iris macrosiphon, assembly GCA_036927795.1. NCBI lineage: Eukaryota > Viridiplantae > Streptophyta > Magnoliopsida > Asparagales > Iridaceae > Iris > Iris macrosiphon. The sequence continues at coordinate 151,015 of JAYESA010000272.1, forward strand.
AACCTCCCTAGGATGGGTGACCTCCCGTAGAATGGGTAACCTCCCTTAGGATGGGTAAACACCCTTAAGATGTGTGACCTCTCGTAGGATGGGTAACCTCCCATAGGATGAGTGACCTACCGTAGGATCAGTGACCTCCCTTAGGATGGGTAACCTCTCGTAGGATGGGTAACCTCCCTTAGGATGGGTGACCTCCCATAGGATGGGTGACCACTCATATGATGAGTGACCTACCGTAGGATAAGTGACCTACCGTAGGATGAGTGACCTCCCTTAGGATGGGTAACCTCCATACGATGCGTAACCATCCTAAGGGAGGTTACCCATCCTAGAGAGGTTACCCAGCCTAGGGAGGTTACCCATCCTATGGGAGGTTACCCATCCTACGAGAGGTCACCGATCCTAAGAGAGGTTACCCATCCAAAGAGAGGTTACCAATCCTAAGGGTGGTTACCCATCCAAATAAAGGTCATCCATCCTACGAGAGGTTACCCATCCTAAGAGAGGTTACCCATCCTGAGGGTGGTTACCCATCGTGTAAACCTTCTCGACCAAATTTAGGTTTACTTAGCTTAGATAGAGAGATTAGGGTTAATTTGGTACCAATTAGAATTAATACGCAGTATTTTATATTTGAGTAATATTTATATCACTTAGTACACCTTGCCGTTGCTTCGACAATTGGAGCACTACACTAGCTATTACTTGCAAACAAATTCCATACACTTTTCCTAGACAAGCCAGCCTTCCATTATAATATTGGTGTAACTCTTAATTAATCTATCTTGTTCTTCATTTTAGTCGTGCAATATTCGTTGCAAACGTCTAGTTTTAAATCCTAATAAATTCAACCTTGCATAATTGTTCGTTCCAATCGAAATTTAAGACACAGACCCAAACCATTTTCATACAACCCAAATAAGGATATTATTTTATTCTGAGTCGGCCATGTCCATGACGACTGAGTCATACCAAAATTTAGTCCCATATAATTCCAATTAACTAAAAAACATTATTTGCACTAATTCTTATTTACATTAGTATGAAGACCAACCTCACCCGAAACTAGATCCAACCTAGCCCATCTACACCCTACATTCCTTCATGTGGACATGTTCCTCACCCCAAGGAGCCCTGGCAGGCCCAATTCCCGAGGACAACCCCCACTCTCATTCTCTCTCCTATATAAATACATTTCCCTCTCTCTTTAAACCCTAAAAAATTAAAACCCTAGTCGAACCCTAGTTTCACCTCCCCTTCAAAACCCGATCACCCATCTCTCCCTTCCCCGATCACACAGTGCCGCCACCACCTCAAACGCCATAGCTACCACCTCCTCCGCCTGCCCTTCCCCGTCGATGCAGGACCACCGCCCCAGCCCACCTACACCCGACTGCCACCTCCATCAACCATCATCAACACCAACTCCAACCCAACTCCCCTTCTCCGACTGCCCTACACCACCTCCACCGCCTGACTACTGACTGCCTCCGCCACCAGCCTCACCGTCTCCACCACCCCAACACCACTAGCAACCAACACCTACACCACCGCCAACCACCACTCGCACCACCATCATGAACATCACCATCACCAATCCGTACCTCAACCCGACCCCGATCACCCCCAGCCCGCCTGACCACCGCCTGCCAGTACCGCCAACCACCACTGCCAGCCTGACCGCCACCTTCCCCACAACCAGCACCACCGCCGCTGCCACCAACCGCTGCTGCTGCTGCACCTGCTGCCGAGACTGCTGTTGCCGCTGCTGCTTCTTCGTACACCGCCGGAGCTCCGCCCCTCACCGGAGAACGAGAATATCGACGAGCACAGACCCCCTCTCGGCCACGACTAGGTAAACATCTTATTGCCCTCTTTTCTTCATGTGTCGTTGTGTCTTTGAATGGACACGAGTAAAGTAATATGAAACCCTAAGTGCAATATGTGTGTGTGTGTCTGGTTATTTTAGATTAGAAATTAATGTTAAATAATTACTCAAATAATAATTTATTCATTAATGAGAAAACACTGGGTTGACCTAGAGCTTGGACAACTAGCCTTGTGCATGTATCCTTATAACATGCTAGTTAGGACTCATAATTTAGTATTATACGTCTTTAGTTGCGTAGCATATCCGGACATTTCATTGTCTTGGTGTACACTCCACTTGTGGACAGGACACATATACGTCTTAGCTGCGTGCACACGCGACTCTGTTAGTTGACCAGTTGTGACCCCTTGCGTCAGTACCTAAGAGCAGCGTAGAGTTTCTGTGCATATCACTTTAGTAACTGATGATCGAATTGCTATATTATTTATATGTATAGGGTCGCTGGACCATTCAGAAGGGACTTCAGGAGTAGGTTATTGGCACTCGCAGCTTGGGGACCCAGGCAAGATACTTTGCCATATTTACTGTTTAAATTAAATTATACAAATATTGTATGATATCTTGTTGCATTATTTTATACAACTGTGCGCGTCTGAGATTTACTCGGGTGCAGTCGACGAGTACGTCGATGAGTAGTGTAATAGAACTAGTCACTAGCAGACTCACCGTATTGGGAGTATACTCTGATATCTTCCGAGACTTGACAATCTTATACGCATCACGGTGACAAATTCATGTTGGGATGCGGGTTCGCGTACCCGACTACCTATCGGTGCGTGTAACATGCATCACGGTTAGTACGTATCAGGGTTATATAATTAGTAGGGACTTGGCATATAGATATGTGGTATGCACGTCGTGTATTCGACTAGTATATGTACATTTGGGCGGAAAGGACAACTAGTAGGCGTATGGGATACACACATTGGACTCCGTAGTATCCGGAGGAACCACGGATCCAATAACTTCCTTTATTCATATACCGCATTCTTCGAAATGATACAGACGTATATATTTGCAGATACCTCATTCTTCGGAATGATGGACGTTACATGTACAGATACCTCACTCTTCGGAGTGTGGACGTTATGCATACACCTACCCATACGTACCAAGGTTGTCCTCAAATTACATTCACATAGATGGTTAGCACACCCCTTTATTGTATTCGGTATTTATATATGGTATGCATTTTTGTATCTTGTTACGTCCCTCTGAGGACCTGGTTCCCTTCCAGATTTGGATGAGGCATATTATCCTACAGTGTACGGACCCGAACAGGAGATGAGGTACGCATTCGAGGAGTAGCTAGAGGTGCTACCACCCAGAGGGAGGAGATATCCCGGGGACCAGCTGGAGAGCAACCACCCGCACAGGCCCTGATGATTCTACTGGCCCTGCTGATACATTATCGCGAGACTTCTCAGAGCGATCCTACACAGCAACACGAGGGACAAACTTCACAGACGATCCCCACACAGCATTTTAAGGGCCAGACTTCGGGGGCTACGCCGATGCCACAAACCGAGAGGCCGATATCTGAAGAGACACCTATAGCACAGCCGGAGGTTCTTCCGCTGCCACCACCTCCACCCTTCCAACCACAGATGCCACATCCGGATGGACAACCACAGATGCTTTAGTTTTCTAGGCTATGATACAGGCACAGTGGCGTCAGACCGAGACATTGAGACAGAGCTTGATGGCAGTCCTGGAGATGTTACCTATCCTCTGTTAGGTCACCCATCCTATAGGAGGTTACCTATCCTATGTTACGTCACCCATGCTATAGGTCACCCATCCTATGGGAGGTCATCCATCCTACGGGATGTCACCCATACTATGTTAGGTGACCCATCCTACGGGAGGTTACCCATCTTAAGGGAGGTTACCTATCCTACAGGAGATCACCCATCCTAAGTGAGGTTACCCATCCTAAATGTGGTCACCCATCCTAATTGAGGATACCCATCCTACCTTAGATCACCCATCCTATGCGAGGTCACCCATCCTTAGGGAGGTTACCCATCCTAAGGGAGGTCACCCTTCCGGAGTTAACCCATCCTAAGGGAGGTCACCCATCCTAGGAAAGTCACCCATCCTAAGGGAGGTTTCCCATCCTAAGGGAGGTCACCCATCTTAAGGGAGGTTACCCATCCTACGAGAGGTCACCCATCCTATGGGAGGTCACCCATCTTAAGGGAGGTTAGCCATCCTATGGGAGGTCACCCATCCTACGGGAGGTCACCCACCCTAGGGAGGTCACCTATCATAAGGGAGGTTACCCATCATATGAAGGTCACTCATCCTACAGGAGGTCACCCATCCAAATGGAGGTCACCCATCAAAATGGCGGTCACCCATCCTACGGAAGGTCACCCATCCGGAGGTTACCCATCCTAAGGGAGTTTACCCATCGTAAGGGTGGTCACCTATCCTTGGGAAGTCACCCATCCAATGGAAGGTCACCCATCCTACGATAGGTCACCCATCCTATAGGTCACCCATCCTACGGGATGTTACCTATCCTAATGGAGGTTACCCATCCTAGAAAGGTTACCCATCCTAATGGAGGTTACTCATCCTTGGGAGGTTACCCATCCTATGGGATATCACCCATCCTATGAAGGTAACCACCCTTAGGATAGGTAACCTCCCTAGGATGGGTAACCTCTCGTAGGATGGGTAACCTCTATACGATGGATGTCCTTCATATGATGGGTAACCTCCCTTAGGATGGATGACCTCCCATAGGATGGGTGACCTCATATACGATAGATAACCTCCCTTAGGATGGGTAACCTCTTGAAGGATGGGGGACCTCCCATAAGATTGGTGACCTCTGGATGGGTAACCTCCATTCGATGGGTGACCTTTATATGAGGGTTAACCTAGATTAGGATGGGTAACCTCCCTTAGTATGGGTAACCATCCTAGGATGGGTAACCTTCCATAGGATGGGTGACCTCCCTTAGGATGGATAACCTCCCATAGGTATGGGTGACCTCCCGTAGGATAGGTGACCTCTCGTATGATGGATAACCTTCCTAAGGATGGGTGACCTCCCATAGGATGGGTAACCTCTCGTAGGATGGGTAGCCTCTCGTAGGATGGGTGACCTCTCTTAGGTTGGGTAACCTCCCTAAGTATGGGTAACCTCCCGTAGGATGGGTGACCTCACGTAGGACGGGTAACCTCCCTAAGGATGGGTGACCTGCCATAGGATGGGTAACCTCTCATTGGATGTGTGACCTCTCGTAGGATGGGTAACCTTTCGTAGGATGGGTGACCTCTCATAGGTTGGGTATCCTCCCTAAGTATGGGTGACCTCCCGTAGGATGGGTGACCTCTCATAGGATGGATAACCTCCCTAAGGATGGGTGACCTCGCGTAGGATAGGCAACCTCTCATCGGATGGGTGACCTATCGTAGGATGGGTAACCTCTCATAGGATTGGTGACCTCTCATTGGTTGGGTAACCACCCTAAGTATGGGTAACCTCCCGTAGGATGGGTGACCTCTCGTAGGATGGGTAACTTCCTTAAGGATGGGTGACCTCCATAGGATGGGTAACCTCTCCTACCCTCTCATAGGATGGGTAACCTCTCGTAGGATGGGTGACCTCTCATTGGTTGGGTAACCTCCCTAAGTATGGGTGACCTCCCGTAGAATGGGTAATCTCCCTATGATGGGTGACCTCCCTTGGGATGGGTGACCTTCATAGGATGGGTGACCTGTATAGTGGGTAACCTCCCTTAGGATGGGTAAAATCCCCTAGGATGGGTAACCTCCCGTAGGTTGGGTGACCTCCCGTAAGATGGATAACCTCCCATAGGATGGGTGACCTCTCGTAGGATGGGTAACCTCCTTTAGGATGGGTGACCTTCATATGATGGGTAACCTCCCTTAGGATGGGTAATCTTCCATTGGATGGATAACCTCCCTAGGATGGGTGACCTTCATATGATGGGTAACCTCTCTAAGGATGGGTGACCCCCCTTAGGATGGGTGACCTCCCTTTGGATGGGTGACTTCCCTAGGATGGGTGACCTCCCTTAGGATGGGTAAACTCCCTTAGGATGGGTAACCTCCGGATGGGTGACCTTTCTTAGGATGGGTGACCTCCATTTGGATGGGTGACCTCCCATAAAATGGGTGACCTATAGGATGGGTGACCTCTCGTAGGATGGGTGATCTCTCGTAGGATAGGTGACCTCCCTCGGATGGGTGACCTCCGGTAGGATGGGTAACCTCCCTACGATGGGTGATCTCTCATAGGTTGGGTAACCTCCATTTGGATGGGTAACCACCCATATGATAGGTAACCTCCCTAGGATGGGTAACCTCCCGTAGGATTGGTAACCTCCCTTAGGATGGGTAACCTCCGTAGGATGGGTAACCTCCCTTAGGATGGGTGACCTCCCGTATGATGGGTAACCTCCATTTCGATGGGTGACCTTGCTTATGATGGGTGACCTCTCGTAGGATGGGTAACCTCCCTTAGGATGGGTAACCTTCCTAGAATGGGTGACCTCATGTATGATAGGTAACCTCCCTTAGGATGGGTAACCACACGTACGGATGGGTAAGTTCTCTTAGGATGGGTAACCTCCATAGATGAGTGGGTAATCTTCCTAGGATGGGTGACCTTCCGTAGGATGGGTGACCTCCCTAGGATGGGTAACCTCCCTAGAATGGGTGACCTCACGTATGATAGGTAACCTCCCTTAGGATGCGTGACCTCCTTAGGATGGATGACCTCCCTAGAATGGGTGACCTCACGTATGATAGGTAACCTCCCTTAAGATGGGACCGGATGGGTGACCTCCTGTAGGATGGGTGATTTTCCTTAGGATGGGTAACCTCCCTTAGGATGGGTGATATCCCATAGGATGGGTAACCTCTCGTAGGATGGGTAACCTCCCGTATGATGGGTGAACTCCTGTAGGATAGGTAACCTCCCTTAGGATGGGTGAACTCCCGTAGGATGGGTAACCTCTCTTAGGATAGGTAACCTCTCGTAGGATGGGTAACCTCCCTGGGTTGGGTAACCTCACTTATGATGGTTAACCTCTCGTAGGATGGGTAACCTCTCGTAGGATGGGTAACCTCCGTAGGATGGGTAACCTCCCGTAGGATGGGTTCTCGTAGGATGGGTGACATCCCTATGTGATTGGGTAACCTCCATAAGTATGGGTGACCTCCCGTAGGATAGGTGACCTCCCGTAGGATGGATAACCTCTCTTAAGATGAGTGACCTCTCGTAGGATGGGTAACCTCCCTTAGGATGGGTGACCTCGCTTAAGATGGGTAACCTCCCTCCATTTGGATGGGTAACCTATTGGACGGGTAACCCCTCGAAGGATGGGTGACCTCCCGTAGGATGGGTAACCTCCCTAGGATGGTTGACCTCCCGTAGGATGGGTGACCTATAGGATGGGTGACCTCTCATAGGATGCTTGACCTCCCTAGGATGGGAGACCTCCCGTAGGATGGGTAACCTCCCTAGGATGGGTGACCTCTAGTAGGATGGGTGACCTCCCGTAGGATGGGTAACCTTCCTAGGATGGGTGACCTCTCGAAGGATGGGTGACCTCTCATAGGTTGGGTAACCTCCATTTGGATGGGTAACCATCCGTATGATGGGTGACCTCTCATAGGTTGGGTAACCTCCCTAAGTATGGGTAACCTCTCGTAGGATAGGTAACCACCCGTATGATGGGTGACCTCTCATAGTTTGGGTAACCTCCATTTGGATGGGTAACCACCCGTATAATGGGTGACCTCTCATAGGTTATGTAACCTCCCTAAGTATGAGTGACCTCCCGTAGGATGGGTGACCTCCCGTAGGACGGGTGACCTCAGGATGGGCTACCTAGCAGTACTTTCTAAAAGTCATGGTCAGCCATTCTAATACTTCTCCTTTATTGTCCATACACTATTCTATTTCTAACTCATCTACAATACCCAACTTACAAGAATTCTACTAGTAGTCAAAGTCTCTTGAGGCTATTGTCTAGTTTGTAGGACGAATTTATTTATTGGGTCGAGTATCTTGGAATACTTGTCTGGAATCTCATAACCTTCAAGTATCGTAGTCTAATACTACCATGCCACCTGACCAATATGTCTGCAAATACTTCGACTACTCTACTACAACGGTCTAGCTGTAGTTGTTGCTACTTTGCCAGCAATTTGTCATAGTTGTCAGTTCGTAACAAGTGCCTTCAACTCTTTCCTAGGCTTAGTCTAGGTTTTAGGGTAACAATTAAGGTCTTGACTAACTTTATAAATCTATGAGGAGTATGAACTATTTCAACAATCCAACTAATTCCTATTAGACTAAGGGATGTTATACATGGTTTTTAAAATGATGAAAGGATACGGATATTGCTATAGTGCATATACATAAGGGTTATTATTAAGAACTCATCCTTTTAGTTATTAATCATTTACTAAACCATTTTATGTTTTAACTAACAAAATAAGGGTGAGGTTGAAGTAATTCAAACAGTTCATAATGGCGCGAAAAGATACGACTATGATAGGAAGAGTTAAGCACGAGATAAGGAATGGATATAGAAGAGAACATGAGCCTTCCCAAGGGCGAGATAGTGATAGGAAAGGAATACTACTACTGCAACTCGCGTCTTCTATTAGCATCCTGTGTATGCCATCTGGATAGAATATCAATATATCCTTATAACTGCTAAGCTACCTTATATATAATTCTACGGCTATTATGCACCTAAGATCTCGTGTCACAATGGGGTCATGAGTATGAAATAACACATATAACTAAGGTCGTACCTATATCTATGACTTCCTGTGCCTGCGCTCTCTTGTTTGTCATCATGAGTGCTTGGCCTATGGGGTATATCTAGTACTCTCCGTATATCAAACTTATAATAAGCACGAACGTTCATCTTTCCGAAATAGGGAAAGACGGGAAACAACAATAAAGAATTCAAGGAGGAGGTGATAGAATACAAGTACGGGATTTAAAGGGATTATAGAATTTAAAGGGAATTGCCAAGGCGATTGTGGATTGAAACCTTATTTTGGGTAAATTCCTATTCGCATGTTCACATCAGAACAGTTATGTACCTGACATGATATGCTCTGACCAGTCTAGAGGGAAAGTATATTCGTCTAACAAGTTGAGTCAACTATATCTCAATCCACATAAAGTAGTGATACGAAGAGCGAACCAAGCGCACTAAGGTTGATCAGACCATAATGCACTAATTCTGATTTAGACCATGTATTAGTGTGGGCCCCCAATAATACATGTGTCATGAACAAGCTCAATAAAAGAATAAGCTTGCAAAACTAGACTATAATAGCAGCATAAGTCAAGGTAGTAAAAAAATATAAGTACGCTTGATTATGATGGAGGAAGGTACAGAATAATTTAAGTTCACCAAGAAGACCGGTGTTGCCTTTACAGTTGCCATACTAATTTCTTGTCTAAGTCTAAAGTAAACCAAATGGGTGTATGGGCCTCTAATTTCTACAGTATAGATAAACGCAAAAGTTCTACAGTCTAGATAAATACTATCTTCTTATGCAAGCCTATAGTTGGTGTCATTCATTTATATTTCATTAATGGGTCAAAAGACTATGTGATACTAGGTTATGAGGCATACTACCAAACTTATAAAATTTAACTAATAGTGTTGTTGAATACTAGAGTGTATATACCTAGTACAAGGCACATTCCTAATCCCTATCAAGCACGAAGGAAAGATTGACGTTCAGAAGGATCAAGCAAGATGCAATTCAAGCAATCAAATGAGAATGCGAAATAAAATCAAGGATGATGATTAAATAAGTGGATGAGATCCTATAATCTAATCCTATACGTAGGCTTGCTCGGTACAGTAATGTAACCGAGACAATATGCTCTCGACCTGCATGGGCCACCACAAAAATATGTCACGCCCCAGTCCCAAAATACGTAGGACTAGGAACACGTAAGCATGCCAGCCGTATGTATATGGCAACTACAATATATGGATACCATAATACACACGTACGCTGTAATATGAATATAAACTCACATGTAGTATAAATATTGTCACAAGACACCGATATACTAAATCTCATCCACACAACAAGTCACAGAAAGAAAATAACTAAACTAGAATAATGAGTCTGAATAATCTAAAACTAATAGTCGGGTGGAGACAAATCCACTACCAATAACTATAACAATACTAAAATAAGGAAGAAGGGTAAATCTCCAATATAAAATAAGGTGATGATAGAAGTGTATCAGCGAAGCGATCCCTCGCTAGAGATAATCAATGATACTCGGAAGGTAAGACCTCCTCGGGAGTGATAAGTAGTAAGTCCTGATCCGTGCTCCTGCGAATAGTCATGAATATCTACACCTGAAAAGGGACCAGGTCCTCAGAGGGACGTAACAAGATACATAGAAGCAAGCCAATTTGAATACAGTAAACATGCATAATGTTTGAAAATATATAAGTACGCTGTATAAGACAATCTATATGAAAGCAAATAAGGACAACTTTTCGACGTATGGGCAAGGGTAGGCTACTCGATCTAAGCCTCACAACTCATACACCCGTCTAGAACATCAGAAATCGTCATACCTCGGGGGTAGCGACCAGCGCGACTCTACAGAAATTGACATACCTCGGGGGTAGCGACCATCTCGACACACTACCATAGTGCGAGCTATATACTACGGTTTACCAGAGTGGTTATAGCCCATATGCCTACTGATTATCCTCTCATGATACTAAGTGTCATTTGTGTGTCAACATATCTAATATATAGTAATGACTGAAAGAAACTACACATGCAACGAATATACAAAAATGCAATAAATATACAGAAATATAGTAAGCATGTAAATTACTGTAAGTAATTTGGCAAGGTATCTTGCATGATCTTAAAAAGAATGAAGTCCCAACTCAAGACGTCGTCCGATTTACCCGTCACATAAATTAAACAAGTTAGGTTACAAAAATGGGTAAATAGGTTCCTCCATTTAATCTATTTTAATTCTGAATAAAATATCCTAAAATATTATTTTAATCTTATTATAATCTGATTTTATTGTTAAGCTCTAATTTTGGTCCAAAGAAAGTCAACTTAAGGATTTGTGATCCGTGGCACGCAAATCGAGGCAATCCATTGACCAAAAAGTCAACTGACTCAAATCCTAGATTTGTGTGTGGAATCCTATATATTTCAATGCTATATTAACACTGGAATCGACAGTTTCATAAAATCATAAGTCGGTAAAGAGTTATGGCCACAAGGACGTACAGATGACAGTTTTTGGTAGTTTCCTATTTACGTATACGTTGTACAAATTTTACAGTAAATTAAACTTACATGTTAAATTCTAAAAATATTATTTTATTTAAGTTCATCATGTCAACTTTCTAAAACTTCAAACGGTTCGTAATTCCGAATTCGGGATCTCCCGAAATCTCGAAAATACGAAAATGCGTCTGATTTCGGACAGCTGGCACTTTCAGAATATTCTGGAAAAATAGATTCTAAAATTATTAAAATAATTTATATATTCAGAAAACTAACCTTGATATAGTTCTAACAAAAAAACTGGAGCGCATTTGGAGTCCGGAGCTAGGAGATATCATCTTTTTAATTCGTCATAACTAGTAGAAAATGAGGCTGAATTTATGACGAATTTTAACTATTTTTTGACGAAAAAGAGAGAAATTTGGAGAAGAAAAATATGAAGGATGAGATATTTATAATGGTGTACACTACTTAATTAAATACGACTAGGATTGGTTAATTTGGATAGGATTATGATGAATTTAAATAAGGATAGGATATGCATGAAGTTGCTTTCCTAGTAGGTTCAGGATTTGAATTAATTTAAAATAAAGTTTAAATTTATCTCAATAAATTATAATCTTAAATAGAATTAAATATAATATAAATAATTTATGTATAATTTTATTAATATCTATTAACACTAAATTAGCATCTATCTAATATTAAGACTATATATAAACAAATAAATTCGAAATAAATTACAAAAAAATATAATTAAATATTTTAAACTAAAATAAATATTTGGTAGGAACAACATGCAAGTATGGTCTCATAGTAAATCATAAAAGTCCTAAAAATTTACGTTCCCTATATTTTAATTACCTAAAATTTTTAGAAAAATCTCCAAAAATCAAAAATAGCCTAAAAATGATTCTAAATAAATATTTATATAAGTAAATATATCAAGAAATTTATTTTTTTAATTAACTAAGAGAATACTCTAAAGAAATTCAATATTTAAAATAATCTATAATAAATATAATAATATAAAATACACACAAATTGTATATTTTGGGTGAGGGAGTTTACAATGTACCCAACTTACAAAAATTTCGTCCTCGAAATTGACACTAACCCATATTCATAATATTCACTATAGCTATTCCACTTCATTGCTACCTAGCAGTACTTTCTAAAAGTCATGGTCAGCCATTCTAATACTTCTCCTTCATTGTCCATACACAATTCTATTTCTAACTCATCTACACTACCCAACTTACAAGAATTCTACTAGAAGTCAAAGTCTCTTAAGGCTATTGTCTAGTTTGTAGGACGAATTTATTTATTGGGTCGAGTATCTTGGAATACCTGTCTGGAATCTCATAACCATGATTTTTTTCCATAACCGTCAAGTCTCGTAGTCTAATACTACCATGCCACCTGACCAATATGTCTGCAAATACTTCGACTACTCTACTACAACGGTCTAGCTGTAGTTGTTGCTACTTTGCCAGCGATTTGTCATAGTTGTCAGTTCGTAACAAGTGCCTTCAACTCTTTCCTAGGCTTAGTCTAGGTTTTAGGATAACAATTAAGGTCTTGACTAACTTTATAAATCTATGAGGAGTATGAACTATTTCAACAATCCAACTAATTCCTATTAGACTAAGGGATGTTATACATGGTTTTTAAAATGATGAAAGGATACGGATATTGATATAGTGCATATACATAAGGGTTATTATTAAGAACTCATCATTTTAGTTATTAATCATTTACTAAACCATTTTATGTTTTAACTAACAAAATAAGGGTGAGATTGAAGTAATTCAAACATTTCATAATGGTGCGAAAAGATACGACTATGATAGGAAGAGTTAAGCACGAGATAAGGAATGGATATAGAAGAGAAGATGAGCCTTCCCAAGGGCGAGATAGTGATAGGAAAGGAATACTACTACTGCTACTCGTGCCATCTATTAGCATCGCGTGTATGCCATCTGGATAGAATATCAATAGATCCTTATAACTGCTAAGCTACCTTATATATAATTCTATGGCTATTATGCACCTAAGATCTCGTGTCACAATGGGGTCATGAGTATGAAATGACACATATAACTAAGGTCGTACCTATATCTATGACTTCCTGTGCCTGCGCTCTCTTGTTTGTCATCATAAGTGCTTGGCCTAGGGGGTATATCTAGTACTCTTCGTGTATCAAACTTATAATAAGCATGAACGTTCGTCTTTCCGAAATAGGGGAAGACGGGAAACAACAATAAAGAATTCAAGAAGGAGGTGATAGAATACAAGTACGGGATTCAAAGGGATTAGAGAATTTAAAGGGAATTGCCAAGGCAGTTGTGGATTAAAATCTTATTTTGGGTAAATTCCTATTCGCATGTTCACATCAGAACAGTTATGTACCTGACATGATATGCTCTGACCAGTCTAGAAGGAAAGTATATTCGTCTAACAAGTTGAGTCAACTACATCTCAATCCACATAAAGTAGTGATACGAAGAGCGAACCAAGCGCACTAAGGTTGATCAGACCATAATGCACTGATTTTGATTTAGACCATGTATTAGTGTGGGCCTCCAATAATACATGTGTCATGAACAAGCTCAATAAAAGAATAAGCTTGCAAAACTAGACTATAATAGCAGCATAAGTCAAGGTAGTAAAAAAATATAAGTACGCTTGATTATGATAGAGGAAGGTACAGAATAATTTAAGTTCACCAAGAAGAGCGGTGTTGCCTTTACAGTTGCCATACTAATTTCTTGTTTAAGTCTAAAGTCAACCAAATGGGTGTATGGGCCTCTAAGTTCTACAGTATAGATAAACGCTAAAGTTCTATAGTCTTGATAAACACTATCTTCTTATGCAAGCCTATAGTTGGTGTCATTCATTTATACTTCATTAATGGGTCAAAAGACTATGTGATACTAGGTTATGAAGCATACTACCAAACTTATAAAAATTTAAGTAATAGTGTTATTAAATACTAGAGTGTATATACATAGTACAAGGCACCTTCCTAACCCCTATCAAGCACGAAGGAAATATTGACATTGAGAAGGGATCAAGCAAGATGCAATGCAAGCAATCAAATGAGAATGTGAAATAAAATCAAGGATGATGATTAAATAAGTGGATGAGATCCTATAATCTAATCCTATACCCAGGCTTGCTCGGTACAGTAACGTAACCGAGACAATATGCTTTCGACCTGCATGGGCCACCATAAAAACATGTTACGCCCCAGTCCCAAAATACGTAGGACTAGGAACACGTAAGCATGACAGCCGTATGTATATGACAACTCCAATATATGGATACTATAATACGCACGTACGTTGTAATATGAATATAAACTCACATGTGGTATAAATATTGTCACAAGTCACCGATATACTAAATCTCATCCACACAACAAGTCACAAAAAGAAAATAACTAAACTAGAATAATGAGTCTGAATAATCCAAAACTAATAGTCGGGTGGAGACAAATCCACTACCAATGACTATAACAATACTAAAATGAGGAAGAAGGATAAATCTCCAATATAAAATAAGGTGATGATGGAAGTGTATCAGCGAAGCGATCCCTCGCTAGAGATAATCAATGATGCTCGGAAGGTAAGACCACCTCGGGAGTGATAAGTAGTAAGTCCTGATCCGTGCTCCTGCGAATAGTCATGAATATCTACACCTGGAAAGGGACCAGGTCCTCAGAGGGACGTAACAAATACATAGAAGCAAGCTAATTTGAATACAGTAAACATGCATAATGTTTGAAAATATATAAGTATGCTGTATAAGACAATCTATATGAATGCAAATGAGGACAACTTTTTGACGTATGGGCAAGGGTAGGCTACTCGATCTAAGCCTCACAACTCACACACCCGTCTAGAACATCAGAAATCGTCAAACCTAGGGGGTAGCGACCAGCACGACTCTACAGAAATCGATATACCTCGGGGGTAGCGACCAGCGCGACACACTATCGTAGTGCGAGCTATATACTATGGTTTACCAGAGTGGTTATAGCCCATACGCCTATTGATTATCCTCTCATGATACTAAGTGTCATGTGTGTGTCAACATATCTAATATATAGTAATGACTGAAAAAAACTACACATGCAATAAATATACAGAAATACAATAAATATACTAAAATATAGTAAGCATGCAAAGTACTGTAAGCAATTTGGCAAGGTATCTTGCTTGATCTGAAAAAGAATAAAGTCCCAACTCAAGGCATCGTCCGATCTATCCGTCACATAAATTAAACAAGTTAGGTTACAAAAATGGGTAAATTGGTTCCACCATTTAATCTATTTTAATTCTGAATAAAATATCCTAAAATATTATTTTAATCTTATTATAATCTGATTTTATTGTTAAGCTCTAATTTTGGTCAAAAGAAAGTCAACTTTAAGGATTTGTGATCCGTGACACGCAAATCGAGGCAATCCGTTGACCAAAAAGTCAACTGACTCAAATCCTAGATTTGTGTGTGGAATCCTATATATTTTAATGCTATATGAATACTGGAATCGACAGTTTCATAAAATCATAAGTCGATAATGAGTTATGGCCACAAGGACGCACAGATGACAGTTTTCGGTAGTTTCCTATTTACGTATACGTTGCACAAATTTTATAGTAAATTAAACTTACATATTAAATTATAAAAATATTATTTTATTTAAGTTCATCATGTCAACTTTTTGAAACTTCAAACGGTTCATAATTCTGAATTCGGGATCTCCCGAAATCTCGAAAATACGGAAACGCGTCTGATTTCGGACAG
Organism: Iris macrosiphon; assembly: GCA_036927795.1. Classification (NCBI taxonomy): domain Eukaryota; kingdom Viridiplantae; phylum Streptophyta; class Magnoliopsida; order Asparagales; family Iridaceae; genus Iris; species Iris macrosiphon. The sequence continues at coordinate 167,021 of JAYESA010000272.1, forward strand.
CTGGCACTTTCAGAATATTCTAGAAAAATAGGTTCTAAAATTATTAAAATAATTTATATATTCAGAAAACTAACCTTGATATAGTTCTAACAAAAAAAATTGGAGCGCGTTTGGAGTCCGAAGTTAGGAGATATCGTCTTTTTAATTCGTCATAACTAGTAGAAAATGAGGCTGAATTTATGACGAATTTTGACTATTTTTGGAAGAAAAAGAGAGGAATTTGGGGAATAAAAATATGAAGGATGAGGTATTTATAATGGTGTACACTACTTAATTAAATACGACTAGGATTGGTTAATTTGGATAAGATTATGATGAATTTAAATAAGGATAGGATATGCATGAAGTTGCTTTCCTAGTAGGTTCAGGATTTGAATTAATTTAAAATAGAGTTTCAATTTATCTCAATAATTTATAATCTTAAATAGAATTAAATATAATATAAATAATTTGTATATAATCTTATTAATATCTATTAACACTAAATTAACATCTATCTAATATTAAGACTATATATAAACAAATAAATTCTAAATAAATTACAAAAAAAATATAATTAAATATTTTAAACTAAAATAAATATTTGGTAGGAACAACATACAAGTATGGTCTCATAGTAAATCATAAAAGTCCTAAAAATTTACGTTCCCTATATTTTAATTACCTAAAAATTTTAGAAAAATCTCCAAAAATCTAAAATAGCCTAAAAATGATTCTAAATAAATATTTATATAAGTAAATATATCAAGAATTTTTTTTTTTAATTAACTAAGAGAATACTCTAAAGAAATTTAATATTTAAAATAATCTATAATAAATATAATAATATAACATACACACAAAATGTCTATTTTTGGTGAGGTATTTTACAAGGTTACCCATCCTACAGGACATCCCCCATCCTAAGGGAGGTTACCCATCCTAAAGGAGGTCACCCATCCTAATTGAGGATACCCATCCTACGGGAGGTCACCCTTTCTACGCGTGGTCACCCATCCAAAGGGAGGTTACCCATCCTAAGGGAGGTCACCATTCCGGAGTTTATCCATCCTAAGGGAGGTCATCCATCCTAGGAAAGTCTCCATCATAAGGGAGGTCACCCATCCTACGGGAGGTAACCCATCATAAGGGAGGTTACCCATCCTACGAGAGGTCACCCATCCTAAGGGAGGTTATCCATCCTAAGGGAGGTCACCCATCCTACAAGAGGTCACCCATCCAAATAGAGGTTACCCATCCAAATGGAGGTCATCCATCCTACGGGTGGTCACCCATCCAAATGGAGGTTACACATCCAAATGGAGGTCACGCATCCTACGGGAGGTCACCCATCCTAGGGAGGTCACCCATCCTAAGGGAGGTTACCCATCATTTGATGGTCAATCATCCTACAGGAGGTCACCCATCCAAATGGAGGTCACCCATCCGAATGGAGGTCACCCATCTTACGGAAAGTCACCCATCCGCAGGTTACCCATCCTAAGGGTGTTTACCCATCCTAAGGGAGGTCACCCATCCTAGGGAAGTCACCCATCCAAAGGGAGGTACCCATCCTACGAGAGGTCACCCATCCTATAGGTCACCCATCCTACGGGAGGTTATCCATCCTAAGGGAGGTTACCGATCCTAATGGAGGTTATCCATCCTAGAGAGGTTACCCATCCTAAGGGAGGTCACTAATCCTAGGGAGGTTACCCATCCTACGGGATATCACCCATCATATGAAGGAAATCTCCCTTAGGATGGGTAACCTCCCTAGGATGGGTAACCTCACTTAGGATGGGTAACCTCCCGTAGGATGGGTAACCTCCATACGATGGGTGACCTTCATATGATGGGTAACCTCATGGGTGACCTCCCGTAGGATGGGTAACCTCCATTAGGATGGGTAACCTCTTGTAGGATGGGTAACCTCTTGTAAGATGGGTGACCTCCGGATGGGTAACCTCTATATGATGTGTGACCTTCATATGATGGATAACCTCCCTAGGATGGGTAACCGTCCATAGGATGGGTGACCTCCCTAAGTATGGGTAACCTCCCATAGGTTTGGGTGACCTCCCGTAGGATTGGTGACCTCTCGTAGGATGGGTAACCTCCCTAAGGATGGGTGACCTCCCATAGGATGGGTAACCTCTCGTAGGATGGGTGACCTCTCGTAGTATGGGTAACCTCTCGTAGGATGGGTGACCTCTCATAGGTTGGGTAACCTCCCTAAGTATGGGTGACCTCCCATAGGATGGGGGACCTCTCATAGGATGGGTAACCTCCCTAAGGATGGGTGACCTCCCGTCGGATGGGTAACCTCTGGTAGGATGAATGACCTCTCGTAGGATGGGTAACCTCTTGTAGGATGGGTGACCTCTCATAGGTTGGATAACCTCCCTAATTATGGGTGACCTCCCGTAGGATGGGTGACCTCTAGTATGATGGGTAACCTCCCTAAGGATGGGTGACCTCCCATAGGATGGATAACCTCTCGTAGGATGGGTGACCTCTCGTAGGATGGGTAACCTCTCATAGGATTGGTGACCTCTCATAGGTTGGGTAACCTCCCTAAGTATGGGTGACCTCCCATAGGATGGGTGACCTCTCGTAGGATGGGTAACCTCTCCTACCCTCTCGTAGGTTGGGTAACCTCTCGTAGGATGGGTGACCTCTTATTGATTGGGTAACCTCCCTAAGTATGGGTGACCACCCATAGGATGGGTGACCTCCCTAGGATGGGTGACCTCCCTAGGATGGGTGACCTCCCTTGGGATGGGTAACTTTCATAGGATGGGTGACCAGTATGGTGGGTAACCTCCTTTAGAATAGGTAACCTCCCTAGGATGGGTGACCTCCCGTAAGATGGGTAACCTCTCTAGGATGAGTAACTTCCCGCAGGATGGGTGACCTCCCTAGGATGATGACCTCCCGTGGGATGGGGGACCTTCGTAGTATGAGTGACCTCTCTTAGGTTGGGTGACCTCCCGTAGGATGGGTGACCTCCCTTAGGATGGCTAACCTCTCGTAGGATGGGTGACCTCTCATAGGATGGGACCTCTATCCTATGAGAGGTTAACTATCCTATGAAGGTCACACATCCTACGTAAGGTTACCCATCATATGAAGGTCACCCATGCTACGGGAGGTCACCCATCCTAGGGAGGTTACCCATTCTAAGGGAGGTTACCCAACCTACGGGAGATTACCCTTCCTAAGGTAGGTCACCCGTCCTATTGGAGGTTACCCATCCTACGGGAGGTAACCCGTCCAAAGGTTGGTTACCCATCCTACGAAAGGTCACCAATCATACGAGAGATCACTCATCCAAATGGAGGTCAGCCATCTAACGGAGGTTACCCATCCTAAGGGAGGACACCCATCCTAGGGAGGTCACCCATCCTAAGGGAGGTTACCCATCCTAGGGAGGTTACCCATCCTAAGGGTGGTTACCAATCCTACGGGAGGTTACCCATCCTAGGGAGGTTACCCATCATACGGGTGGTTACCCATCCAAATTGTAAGCCCCCTGATTTTCAGGAAATTTTTAATTAGGATTTTCTGGAATTTTTCTAAAATTAAAACCTAGGTGCTTCCTAATTTAATGATTTTTAATTGTAGTTAATTCATACTAAAATATTATGGAAATAATATTTTATGGTGTAAAATGGGAAACTGGACATAGGGTAATTTTCCGGGAATTTATTGGACTCCGAAAACCCGTTTAAAGCCCTGAAGACCCACGTAGAATTAAACTGAATTAAACCCGTGCCAACGCCCGACATCCCCATGAGAGCCGAGGCCAAGCCCAAGGAGCGTTGACCCAGCCCAAATCCTAGGTCTACCCCTAGTCCAATTCCTGCAATGTATAAATACCTATTTTCCTAGTTTTCTCCACAAGTAAAAAGAAGAAAAGAAAATAATTTCCAAAAATCCCTAATTCTAAATTAACCCTAACCCTAACCCTAACCCTAAGCCGCCGGCCGCCTGTTCCCTCACTGCCCCCGCCTGTCTCCAATGCCCTCCGCCGTCGCCTCGTCTGAACCCTAGCCCCTCCATCTTCCTCCTCCGTCCGCTGCCGCCCCGAGCACTCGAGCCACCTCACGCCGCCGACCGGACCTTGTCGAGATCCCGCTGCAACGACACAGCCGAGTCCGCCCAGCCCGACTTTACCTCCCCATCTCCACCACGACTCCGCCGTGAGCTGCCTCGCCCGGCCCTTTCCTCTTCTCCATCCTACTCTCCGCCGACGACTCCCCTGATCTCCGCCGCTGCCCGCCTCGACTCCGCATTCTCCCCCTCGCTCCGCCGTGATGCTGCCCTAGCCCAACCCTCTCCTCGCCTCCGCCCCTGGGCCGCCGTCTTCCCTGAAAGAGTTTTCCTTCAGCCCCGACCAGCAGCGAAACTGCAGCCGCCTGCGACGACGCCGACGTGCCCCGGCCGCCTCCGCCCAGCCCTGGGTCGAGCCGCCCTCCCCGAGCGCCGCCCGGCCACCAGCGAGCAGTCTCCCGACTACGGCATCGCACAGAGCCAAAGCCCTAGGTCAGACACAACACCGGACACAGGACACGGACGCAGGACACGAAAGAGACACGGACACGAGAAATTGGTCTTCACGGAGCCCTGTTCAGGTAACGTTTTCTCTCACCTCGTGATTCCGTTTTCGATTCCGTTAGTTGCTACGCGTAGAATGTATGACCTTCTCGATGCCCGTACAACCCGCTCGGTGCATCGCGTCCTGTGGTGATCGCACACCGCGATCCAAAAATAGGAAAACCGACACCCCGTTTCACCCCGAAACTGAGTACGCCCCGCCAAACGGGACGACTTGGTCGCGTGCGGTCTTCACAGATACGTGCGCGTCGTCGATACAGACGTGTGGGATTTCGCAGAAGTCAATTCGGGTGTGCGTGCACACCGAAATCAACGCGTATCCGCGGACAACGCCCCGTATCTGACTTTTCAGGAACACGCCCTAACTTTGTGTACACACGTCGGATCGAGACGAAACTTATGCCATCGGACTCGTAGCAATACGCTGGTCCTGTGACCCAAGTTTGGTCCGAATCTGTGAACGTTGACGAAATCGCGTATCGTGGGCCCCACCGGCTCCACTTGACGGGCGATTTTGTGATCGGCTCATCGGAATCCAATTTTGGAAGTTCCGTTGGGTTCGTATCATCGTTCCTGACTTGTTGACACTAAGTTGGACGAATTTGGAGACCTTTGACCCTGACGCGCTTTTCGGTACGAAGTGGCCCACATGTGGACCCCGCTTTGACCCAGAAATGTCATTTTTGCCCTTGTGTCCAAATTGGACTCAAGGACAGGCATTTTTAGCTATTTGATATTTTCTGAATCTAATGGTGATGTTTATTTCAGCAACCGGAGTAGTACCTGCAGATCACACTGAGACCAGAGCTACAGTTGGAACCAGGACCCCAGGCAAGTGTACCTTGCCAAACTCTACAGTATTATTACATATTTTCCTTGTTCCATTATATTGCTGTGCATGCTTAACCTAGGGCCGTGTGACCTACTTAGCGTTCGATTATTAGTCGGGTGCCAACATCGTACGCGGTGTTGGGTACGGTCACCTAGAGATGGACATTCGTGACACTATATATTCTCGTGCTTGTCTTACCAAGTACACTTGACCCAGGACACTTGACACTACTCATGAGACAGGATCTTCCCGAGATATTCGTGGTGATTCTGTATAGGATACAGGACATGGACATTATACATGGACATTAGATGACTTTTTGTATTAGATATGATTGTGCGTGACATGGACATGGTGCATCATGGACATGAGACGTGTGATTACATTGGGTGGGGAGAGACACACAGGCTACAGGCTGATCATATATATATATCTTCTATTATTGTGAGGCACAAGACTCGGAAGCCGAGCTTGGCCCATTACTTGTTATTAACACTGCCGGCTCCCCGACACAGAGCTTGTAGTGGCTTCGGCCTGAGCACTAGTGATGCTCTCACTTGCATTGCACTTAGATGGTTACATATTTACCCTATTGCTTTATTTATTGCTGCACTGCAAATTTATTTATTGGCATGAGCTCTTTGTACCTTGCTATGTCCCCTGAGGACCTGGATTCGGATTATGTCCCCAGATATTGCAGACGGGATCTACCCAGAGTTATACAGTACATGAGCATTAGCCGGAGCAGACGCAGGTGCCTACATTGGAGCAGTACCTGGACCCGAGGACGAGATCATACCAGAGGACTTCTCCTGAGTATTGGTTTGAGATACTCATTTATTTCTGTTTCTAGTATTTTATTTCCAGATTATTGTATTGATGTATCAGACATGTTCTCGGATTGTTCTCCGAGACACTTTTTATTGAGATATGTCAGATTACATTTATTTACATTTATTCTGGCATTTGATCTGTGATTATCTGTTTTGGATGAGATTAGTATAGACCGACATATGTATTATTGGACCTGCTTATTGTTACATTACAGCTTAAGCATGCCCCGATGGATCCATTAAATTGGGTTGTCCATTGGTGTGTGCTGCTGGCCATTATCACGCGTCCGGTCCCTCGGTATTTTGGGACTGGGGCGTGACATGGTTTTTGTGGTGGCCCATACAGGTCTACGACTAAATTGTTCGATTTCAACTTAGGGACCGAACAGGCCTGCAATATGAATATGATAAGTTTTAGGATCTCATCCACTTGCTTGGGAACGTTCTTGATATCCATATCGACTTCAAATTTATTTCCTGACTTGCATCCTGCCTTGATTCTTGTGCGCCTCTTATTGTTATTTTGGTTGTAGAGTTATGAATTCACGATCAAACAACGAGACTCATCCAGAAATACCACAAGGTGCTGTGATAACCAACAGAGATGAAGTGGCACCAGTTAGTGAAGGTCCATCATCACAGCAAGCAAGTCAGCATGCCTCGAGAATCCCGGAAGATGACGTTCCACCATCGACGCAGTTAGCTCCACCGACGCCTACCGTTCCACAAGGGCAGGCTATGGACGAACAACAAATGTTTTGAATGTTCTACGCGATGATGCAAGCCCATCATAAAGTTCAGGAAGAAGCTCAGCAAAACCAAGTGGAGAAGTTCATCGATAGATTTAGCTCGGAGTTACGGAAGTTAATCAGCCCCACTGCAACTACCTTAGACGAGCATGTTCTTACTACAGCGCGACCCATGGAGTGCAACACAAGGATAGAGTCCAGCCAGAAGCGGTCGTATGCATCAGCACCAGACCAAGCACAACAAGAAAGAGTTGCAAAGCGACCACAGATGAATCCACCACCTAGGGCAGCACCAAGAGCCTCATTCCTTTCTACCTGTCAATATTGTCGCAAGATAGGCCATACTGAAAGAGAATGCAGACACAAGTTAGGATTATGCTTAATATGCGCGTCCAACCAACACTTCGCCAAGGATTGTACCCAGCATTGAGAGAAAACATTGATGATTCAACAACCAGCCATATCAGCACCAACCGGAGCACCACAGGAAGAAGTTACAAAGAAGTCTCACATGCACCAGCCACCAGAAGCATCTCCGCAAGTACTACCTATCTGTCAATATTGTCGCAAACGAGGCCATATGGAGAACGATTGCAGACGCAAAAGAAAATTATGCTTAGCTTGCGAATCCAGTCAGCATTTAAAGAAGGAATGCCCCGAACGTCGAGACAGAGCACCAATAAATAACCAACAAGCGTTACCAGCACCAAGGCCAGCCTCTCCAGCGTTGGAAGCACCGCAAACAAGAGTTGAAGGAATCAGACCACCAGCGCCAGGAGAATATCTTCCGAGGCCACCCTTGGCACCACAAGCAACACTCTTCCAGCAGGCTCAACAGCAGCAGAGGAATCAACTGCAAGGACGTGAACAAGCTCCAACGATGACTTTGGAAGACGCGCAGCCTCATGGAGTAGCTAATGCGCATAATTCTTCGTAGTTATCTGTTAATAGATTTGTTTTATCTCGTGCCTATTGGTTCGTGACCTCAGACTTAACCTATGTAATTTTGAACTTGCCTATAATTGATAACTGTAGAGATTTTAGAGTCTTTTGTTATTAAGCTTATTTGGTGTTGTTTTATGAACTTGAATTAAGTTGTACCTCCTTTCATCATCGTCTAGCGTACTTATATTGTTATACTACCTTGACTTATGCTGCTAATATAGCCTAGTTTTGCAAGCTTATCCTTTTATCGAGCTTGATCATGACATCTGTATTATTGGACGCGTACACTAATACAGTTGTCTATTCAGAATCAGTGTACTACGGTCTGATCAACCTTAGTGCATTTTGGTTCGCTCTTCGCACGACTACTTCATGTGGATTAAGATATATAGTTGACTAGTATACTTGCCCTCTAGATATGTCTGCACATATCGTATCAGTTACATAACTGTACTAATACGAGCATGCGAACAAAGGATTACCAGAATAGGATTTTAATCCATAATTGTCTCGACAAATCCTATTTGAATTCGTTAAACGCCTTGATCCTGATACTTCTATTCTATTACCTCACCCTTGAACTCTTTATTATTGATCTTCGTCTTCCCTTAATTCGGAAAGACGAAACCTCGTGCTTGGTATAAGTTTGATATATAGACAGTACTAGATATACCCCACAGGCCGGTCGCATTGTTGATGACCCTTTTATATATGATTAAGGGAATGCCATAGGTGATATTTTTGGTGTTAAAGACTTGAGGATTCAATAACATGATTAAATAAGTTAGGGCATAGCTTTATTAGATGTATAGCCTTAGATGATAGATGGGTAAATTCTAAGTTGGGTAGAGACCACAATGATCACTTGAGAGGAATTTTTTAGACTGTAATCAAGTGAGACTTAATAGAGAGAACCCCACCCTATTTTAATTTCGAGGACGAAATTTTTATAAGTTGGGTAGATTGTAAGCCCCCTGATTTTCAGAAAATTTTTAATTAGGATTTTCTGGAATTTTTCTAGAATTAAAACCTAGGTGCTTCCTAATTTAATGATTTTTAATTGCAGTTAATTCATACTAAAATATTATGGAAATAATATTTTATGGTGTAAAATGGGAAACCGGATATAGGGTAATTTTCTGGGAATTTATTGGACTCCGGAAACCCGTTTAAAGCCCTGAAGACCCATATAGAATTAAACCGAATTAAACCCGTGCCAACGCCCGACATCCCCATGAGAGCCGAGGCCAAGCCCAAGGAGCGTTGACCCAGCCCAAATCCTAGGTCTACCCCTAGTCCAATTCCTGTAATGTATAAATACCTATTTTTCTAGTTTTCTCCACAAGTAAAAAGAAGAAAAGAAAATAATTTCCAAAAATCCCTAATTCTAAATTAACCCTAACCCTAACCCTAACCCTAAGCCGCCGGCCGCCTGTTCCCTCACTGCCCCCGCCTGTCTCCAACGCCCTCCGCCGTCGCCTCGCCTGAACCCTAGCCCCTCCATCTTCCTCCTCCGTCCGCTGCCGCCCCGAGCACTCGAGCCACCTCACGCCGCCGACCGGACCTTGTCGACATCCCGCTGCAACGACACAGCCGAGTCCGCCCAGCCCGACTTCACCTCCCCATCTCCACCACGACTCTGCCGCGAGCCGCCTTGCCCGGCCCTTTCATCTTCTCTATCCTACTCCCCGCCGACGACTCCCCTGATCTCCGTCGCTGCCCGCCTCGACTCCGCAGTCTCCCCCTCGCTCCGCCGTGATGCTGCCCTAGCCCAACCCTCTCCTCGCCTCCGCCCCGGGGCCGCCGTCTTCCCTGAAAGAGTTTTTCTTCAGCCCCGACCAGCAGCGGAACTGCAGCCGCCTGCGATGCCGACGTGCCCCGACCGCCTCCGCCCAGCCCTCGTCGAGCCGCCCTCCCCGAGCGCCGCCCGGCCACCAGCGAGCAGTCTCCCGACTACGGCATCGCCCAGAGCCAAAGCCCTAGGTCAGACACAACCCCGGACATAGGACACGGACGCAGGACACGAAGGAGACACGGACACGAGAAATTGGTCTTCACGGAGCCCTGTTCAGGTAACGTTTCCTCTCACTCGTGATTCCGTTTTCGATTCCGTCAGTTTCTACGCATAGACTGTATGACCCTCTCGGTGCCCGTACAACCCGCTCGGTGCATCGCGTCCTGTGGTGATCGCACACCGCGATCCAAAAACAGGAAAACCGATACCCCGTTTCACCCCGGAACTGAGTACGCCCTGCCAAACGGGACGACTTGGTCACGTGCGGTGTTCACAGATACGTGCGCGTCATCGATACGGACGTGTGGGATTTCGCAGAAGTCAATTCGGGTGTGCGTGCACACCGAAATCAACGCGTATCCGCGGACAACGCCCCGTATCCGACTTTTCGGGAACACGCCCTAACTTTGTGTACACACGTCGGATCGAGACAAAACTTGCGCCATCGGACTCGTAGCAATACGCTGGTCCTGTGACCCAAGTTTGGTCCGAATCTGAGAACGTTGACGAAATCGCGTATCGTGGGCCCCACCGGCTCCACTTGACGGGCGATTTTGTGATCGGCTCATCGGAATCCAATTCTGGAAGTTCCGTTGGGTTCGTATCATCGTTCCTGACTTGTTGACACTAAGTTGGACGAATTTAGAGACCTTTGACCCTGACGCGCTTTTCGGTACTGTCACGACCCACACCCGGTTCAGGGGCACAAGTGCGTGGGTACGTCCAGCCTACGCCGCAGCATCGGCGGTAGAACGCTGTCAAGGTCTTGATACTATCTAGCTAATGTCACGCAAGCATCCAATCTCCATAAGGAGGCACGGATGACACAATAAGATGAACACATACTCAATCACAGGATTACAGCACGATAAGATATCGAACAGAAATTAAACACAACACAAGTCAAAAGTAATATTCTAATCTCAACAATATCCAAGTCTCATCAAAAATGCCGGAGACAAATCCGGTACCAAAATAGTCTACTTAAAGAACTAACAATAAATAATAATTCCGGCTAGACCTTCCAGAATCACAACTAAACTACCAAGTCTGCAGCCACTCACCATATTGTCCATAAAGTGTCGGACAGCGGTCCTCTAAGGCATAGTCTGGAAAAATATTTCCAGTCAGGAAGGAGCAAAGCAACACTCTCAAATAACAGTTCCATTAATTAATAATGTCTATAATACAATAAAACATGTCATGCTAGCTACTGAGAATACAGTAAAATAAATGCAATGGCAATTTAAGGGAGACAGGCAATATAAAGAGACAGACAATAGGCAATATGATACAGTCAGTGCATGTATGGAAATAAAAAGAACAAGGAACAGTATCATATACGGGTGATGTAGTATATGATTTAAAATAGGGAACTATAATCTATTCTAAGTGTTTGAAATAGTAGTTTCGAAATGTGATCGGCTTGGGAACATGTACGATTGCTACAGTCTGGCTAATCATACGTGGGGGTATGATTAACACCAATAATATTTTAATTATACAATGGGTATTTGATCACATCTCTCACTAGCAATTTCCCCGCCCCCAACTAGTACTATGGATCCAATCATGACACGTCACGAATACACGAACATTGTCTAATATATTATGTACAATGTCTAATATCAATGTCTAATGTCAATGTCAATGTCTAATATCAATGTCTAATGTCAATGTCAATGTCAATGTCAATGTCGTGTATAATGTCGATACGATAATCAATGTAGCATCTCATGACTGTAGATCCAAGCTATACTAGTCCGTGTAGCACAGTGTCAAAGATTCAGATGTAACATTTCATGATTGTTGAACTTATAGAAATTATCAAAGAATTGGAAATTATCAGAGAATGTACTTGCCTTGGGTCCTTAGCTGGTATTTATGGATGTCCTGTTCCAGAGTATCCCCTGGGTGAAGCAACAGTCCTAAACATATCACAATATCACATTTGCATCAGATGCTATACTAACACTCAATCAAAACACTGGCCTCAGGGCCATGCTAGGCAGGGCACTAGTCAACTAGGGTCACCTAGTAGATAGATACGTAAATATACATATCTTAAATAACATATATACTTACAATATATCTACATATATATCAAATTAAATACATATGCAATATATATATATATATATATAAATATACTAAGGGTTTATACAAAATATATCTACACATACGAATTAACAAAATACATACATAGACTAATTACATATATATACTCATATATACCAATTAAAATATACATTACTATATACAGGTAAATATATCAATTTATATTATATATACAAACCAATACGATAATATAATCTACATATATATATATATATACCAAAATACGATTTTATATATACCAATTATTATACAACACATAAATTTTAAATACTAAAACATACATTAACATGTATATACTGAGAAATATTTATACTAGAATTCATACATGTTAAATATTAATAAAATAAATAATTATACATATACTAATTTAAATTACATTAGTATACTTTTATTAAATAGATGCCATAAAATAAACCAATATATATATACATATATATATACAAATTAATTAAATACATACACTTATACTAATTTAAAATATACTATATACACATACCTACACATTGTTTAAATATATACCATCACATATACATTACATTAGATATATATACATACATATATATACATATCATCCTTAATTATATACATTAATTAATTTATATACAATTACTTATACATTAGTTATATTAACATATGCATTAGGGAAGGAGGAAAGAGGGGGAAGAAACTCACAGAGGATGGTTGGCCTGAGTTGGCCGGACACAGCAGGCGGCGGGTCGGCCTGGTGCAGTGGGGCGCCGGATCGTCGGGTTGCTGCAGGGAGTCGAGACGGCAGTCGCAGCGATCGGGCCTGGCCGGACTGGAGGAGGCCAGCGGGAATGTGCAGCGCCGGCAGCAGCCGAGCAGCAGCGGCTGAGCAGCAGGCCGGGGTCGCCGGAGCACTGCTCGGGAAGAGGGGAGGAGTTGCGCTACGGGGCTCGGCCACCGGAGTGTGGCCGGAAATGGGGTAGATCCGAGGGAGGAAGAGTGGAGGTGGTGCAGTCAGCGGAGTCGTGCGGGTTGCGGGGCCGGTACTCGGCCGGATGGCCGGAGGAGGATCGTGAGGGGGCCGGAGATCGCAGCAAGGCGGAGGGGGAGCTCGGACACAGCAGCCGGCGGGTCGGGGCAGTCGCCGCGGGGTGCAGTGCACAGTGGGAGAGGGATGGCTGACGGGGCTGGAGCAGTGGCCGACAGTACAGCGGCCGCCGGACCGGAGTTGGCGCTGACCGCCGGAGAGGAAGTCCACCGGAGGGGGATGGGCACCGCACGGGGAGGAGAAGCAGCGGGAAAGAGGAGTTGAGGGAGTTGGCCGGCTGATGGCTGGACCGCTCGGCGGAGGGAGGACCTGCAGAGGCCGAGGGATCGGGCTAGGCCGGCCGCCGGAGAGTAGAGGAAGGAATGAGGGAAGGAGCAGCCGCCGGGGATCGGCTCCGTCGTCGGCCGGGAAACTAGGCCGCTGGAGCTCAGTATATGGGGGGGAAATGCACAGTGTTCCCCCCCTAATCTATTATTTCAAATTCAAAATCAAAAATAAAAGAAGAAGAAGAAAAAGGAAGGAAAGAGAAGGAGAAAGGAAGAAGGAGAAGAAGAAAAGAATGGAGGAAATTTTACATACGTAGGAGAGAGGATGGAGGCTTGTGAGGTGGGGGAAAACCTAGGTTGTCTAGGGATTAGGGTTGATGTAGACATGATATTATATAGGGAGAGAGGGTGTTGGAATGAAGGGTTGGGATTGCATCCATTTAATGGGTGGTCCAGATTAAACATGAGGATTTCTTCATGTGGGTGAGGGTGTTGACTAGTCAATGTTGGGCTTCTCCATTGGTTTAAACAAATGGGTGTGATGACACCTACAATTGAATAATTGCAACTTAGCCCCTTAAATTCGGGAAATTGCACAAACACAAAAAATAACGAAAATTTGGCGGGCGATTCGGGGTCCGGTGTTTTGTAGGGTCAGGGGGCACTGTAAGACTGGTACGGGCTCAATTAGCAGGGCACTGGAATTAATTGGAATTTCAGAATCAGATAAAATGGTATCCTCAAATTAATTAAAAATAAAATGCAAGTTGTGTTCAAAAATTAATTAGGAGTACATGGAGCCAAAATCAGGTCAGGTCATCAATACCAATAATGAAGAAGACTCAGAACAGAATATTACCCTAATTTGGGCCGCACGAAAAATAGGTCAAGATTGTCTCCAATTTCGATTGGAACGCACAACGATACAAAAATAGGAATTTAAAAATAAACGTCCGCGACGATTTTTGTGCGGCTAGAATTAATGTACAGAAAGCATAATTATGAGTTGCAAAAATAGCAGAATGGAAGGCGGGCATGTCTAGGACAAGATTGTGAATTTTGTTGGAAGACAAAAGTCAGGATAGCGCTCCAAATATCGAAGCAAAGGCAATGCGCACTAATTAAATAAAATACGATAATTAATTACAAACTCCAAGAATTAAATTCTAAATAAATAATTAAATACAAAATTCCATAATTCCGACAGGTGTTCGTCTACTGGCTTCTAGGTCAAGTGCTAGCAAAAAATAAAATAAATGAACACTGCATCTAATACTATATTTAATTACACAACACACATAATTATTTAAATCAAATATACTATCAGGCAATTAATTAATTGTAACTACCATAATATTAAATATTATAAAAAGTTAAAAATACCCCTGTTTTCGGAATGTGGTAGTGACAAGTCTACCCACCTTAAAAGAATTTTGTCCTCAAAATTTAAAATCCTCAAAGTAGCATTTATTCATACACATTACTATTTCCCTCAAATTTTAAATTTATCATCCACGAAATCAGTTAATAATCCACAAGGTCTTTTTACAATTTGAAAATTTTAAAATTATTGCATAACCTGAAAAATCCTCGAAATAAATCAAAGTCTATTTTTATCAAAAATTTCCCCAAAATTTTTAGTTAATAATTCACTACTCAGAATTTAATATCCTCTCCTCAAATTTGATTTAATCAATGCACATATATAATTGTAATCTCGTCCCACAAGTTTTGAATTCAAACATTAGTCCATCAAAATTTTTATTTCTCGATTTCCCCTTCCTTAAAATACTCGACAATACGATACTTAAGGATTCTCCAAATGCGACATCCAAATATAACATTTTAAAAATTTCCATAACTTGCAATCAAATAATTATAGTGATAATCTCTCTAAATTTCCTCAAATTCTAATGATAACCTCAATCATATCACATCCTTCCTGGAATTAATACATCATAAATTCCGTCATGTTAAATTCTTGACCCTTTATTTAAATCAATGTTTATCCTCAAATTTTTAAATCCTTGATTGTTTTATTTATTTATTTACTACCATCAAAATTAAATTCATCAAATCATATAATCATGAACTACTCCATATTATTATTTCATAATAAATTTTTTTCAAAAATTCTATAAATATCATATCCCTAAAAATCTTCAAATATAAATTAAATCCCATTCTTATCACAATATCCTCCAAAATTTTAAGTTAATAACGAAATACAAGAATTTAATATTCAATACTCTAATTGAAATCCAATCAATGCATATTTCTAAAATTGAATCTCATCCCAAAATTTGAATTCAACACTAGTCCATTTGTGTTCTTATTCCTCGATTTTCTTTTTTTTTCTTTTTTTTTCCACATAATATGCAACGATGTAATACTTATGAAACCTCCAATACAATATTCAAGATATAAGTTCATAACTTGCAGTCCAATAAATATATCGATGGCCTTCTTAAAATTCCTCAAATTCAATGATAAATTCAATTATTTCATAATCTTCTTAAAAATAAATGATTTAACAAAACTTCAATTATGCCATATTAAATTCCCAACTCTTTATTTAATTTAATATTTTTTCTCAAAATTTAAGGCACTTTGTCTCTCTTTGTCAAGTCATAACCTCTTCGTTAATCTTTACTACAGTTAAATCCTCAACAATCAAAGTCTAAGAGAATTCTACCTACAACCATACAACATGCAACCTAAGGGAAATATGTATGATCATGGTGTCTTTTCTCATGGTATTGCAGTCTCTGTATCAGGGGTACTACTAACTACATTATAACAAGAATTCATGCATACAAGCTACGGTACTAAGGTATCAATCAATCAGAAGACAAAAAGAACATGAGGAAAGAAAAGAAAGAACCTGCTAACATATTACTTGCAGTATCTTCTATCTCTAACATAATCATAGGTCAAATGATGCATGTAAAGTTTGATACCTCTATCTCTTTAGGTACCACACTCTACTACAAGCATACTCACTGCTAGCTTCCTTACCTACTGCAATAGTTGATACTAGTTATTCTTATCACTCAAGTGCATATCAATTACAACACTATACTAAGTACTGCTCTCTCTAATACAACCCTAGATTGACACCCAAGTCAGTTGGCAGTGAGATCTCAATCATACTCAAGTCATCAGATCCTTACACATGCATATTATCTACTCATATATTAATATTCATCTCTTATCTACCATAAAATTAATCCTTAAAATAATCATCAAGGTTTAACTTCTCGTTCAACTTAAAAATAATTGCATATACCTCCTCGAAATCAAATACTCAAATATCGAAAAAATTTAATCACTTTTAAAAATCCTTATAGCTTTGACTATGTTTATTGGATTGAATTCGAATACTCAAAATTTAATAACATAAAATCTCATCTCCTCAAAATTCTTTAAAAATTGAAATTCATTTTCACTCTACAAATTATGAATTTAAATCCACAAGCATACATATAGATACTCCCAGTCTCTAATACTCAAGGTGCACACTAATACACCAATTATTTACAACCTCAACTGTGTACGAAAATTGTACTGCCCAAATTATTTGCACTATTGCTTCCAAATGATCATTATCACTGATACTTTTTCTCCTCTATCTATAGTGCCAATACTAACTATAACACACCTATCATAGAACCATTGCTACAAGGCACTACGCTATGGGTATCTCTAGATTAATGCCTAATGCTCCCATGTCCAACTAAGAAACACTTACAACTCACAAGTCACACTCAGTCAACTAATACAAGACACAACCAAAATTGCAAGTTACTAATTATCATACTTAACAAGGAATCCTCAGAGAATAGGAGCTCAAAAGAACTGGATTGAGGACTGAAGGTATTTCTACTGCTAGTAAAGAAAAGAAGCGATGGAACAAAGTCCTGGAGTAACAGAAATAGATAAGTGTTGAGATGATAATTTAAGAACCAATTTAAGATACAACCTGATAATCATACACGTCTGTCAGAAATCATGACACACAGAATCCTCGCCACGCCAGTAAGCATAGATGCGATAAACGACAGGTTCCGTAACTAAGGTATGCAACTCTATAATCATGTCATCTAGAATCTTCGCCACGCCAACCGGTATGGCTGCGAGAGACCCTAAGTTTCATAACTATAGTATGTACATCCAAGTCAGGTTCCTACGTTCTCGTCATGACAGCTAATATGGCTGCGATAAACTCTAGGTTCCATAACCAAAGTAGACGTTTTACCTTTCTCACTGTCCTCATCAATATATGTCATCAGATGATACCGTAAATTTTAGCCCGTAAAATTCATCTCGATATGAAATCAAAACTCAACAACGATACAAAGAATTTAAAGTTAACAACTGGTCAACAAGAATCAAACTCAATATCAATAAGTGAGAACGGACAAAAATAAGGAGGAAGGATTTAAATTGGAATTTATAATGAGATTCTCAGGGGTCATCCCAGGACTCTCTCAAGAAATTGTGATTGAGTATCCTCTCTCGTCCTAGTATCCTATGTCCTATGTCCTATAGCAGGCACGCAATAGTGTAACAAGGATGCCACACTACTACGACATCGCACAACTCGCGAAGTCTGACCTGCATGGGCCACCACTAAAAACGTGTCACGACCCGCACCCGGTGTAACCTCCGATTTCCAATTTTCAAAATAATTAGATTTTAATTTATTTTAAAATATCAAGTTTTATAAAATATTTCTCCTTGAAATTTTTTAATTGATTTTGAACGATGTTTGGTTTTAGAAGGTAATTTAAAAAATCTTTATAAAAATCATTTTTTCCTAAATGACGATGTATTACAAAATAAATAAATAAATAATAATATATATATTTCTAGTTTCAAATATTTATTGGCTTGAATCATAAAATTATTGTTTTAACTAAATAGTTATTTAAAGGACTAGTTCATAAAATAAAATAAATTTTTATTTATTGGGATAGTAAATAAATAAATGTCATGCTTTCTAGGACTTTGCAAAATGTATTAATTAGTAGCTAATTGGAAATTAGCTAGCTTTCCTAAAAACATTTTCTGAAATTATAATCTTTATTTTTATTTTTATTTTTATTTTTTTCAAGTTGCCGTTCCTATTAACTAGCCAGCACACCCTCATTTTTCCCACATGAGAAGCCCCTTTTTATAATTAATTCTGGGTCATTCATTATTGGGCCAACCCGCAACCCTTTATCCCACACCCTTTCTCCCTATTTAAGTACCTCATCATAACTCCCTAGAAACCCTAGCTAGCTTTCACAAATTCCCACAAGCCAAAGCCACCACCATTTTTTTTTTGTGCTCGTGTCCGTGTGTCCAGCATCACCGTGTCAGCCGTGTTGGCCTCGGGTCCGACCCCGGGTGTCCCACCGTATCCATTCATTTTCTGTGTCCAGTTACAATATTACAACCGATTTTGTGTCCGACACCATCTGGACACATCCACCTCTGTACAGTACTACATCAGATTCCCGTGTCCACACCCGGACACGTCCACTGTGCATCGAGTCCCCGTGTCCAGCCCCGGACACGTCCCCCACAACAAACCCTCGTGTCCATCCCGGACACGTACCCAGACACCGACGCATCCAGAGCTGACCCTAACCCTAGACTCGAAGCCGCCGCCCGGAGCCGTCGTCGTCGTCGTCGCCGCTGAAGCCGGTGGCCGCCGCTGGAACGAAGCCGCCGTCGCCGCCCTGTCGCCCCGCGTCGAGCTCGGAGATCCGCCTCGGATCTCCTCAGATCCGTCGATCGACAGAGCGCCGCGTCGTCGAGATCCCTCCGACCGCCTCCTCGATCTGGCTGCCGTAGATTCAGACACACCCCGCGTCGAGCCGCGTCGAGTTCCGCCGCCGCTCCTCGACCAGACGCAGCCGCCTCCTCGAACGCCGAGCGCCGCCTCCTCGACCAGACTCCGCCGAGAACAGCCGCCGCCGAGACGAGCGCCGACCCCGGCGAACCCCGCGCCGACGATCGGAGAAGCCTCGTAAGCCCCTCTCTCCTTTCCCTCTTTCCCCTTTCTGTTTCTATCTATATTTAGTAATATATAATTAGTTATAATTAATATTTAATTAGTTTAGTGTATTAGTTAATTAAATGAGATTAGTTAATTAATTAATTAATATGATTAGTTAGTTAATTAATTAATTAAATTAGTTTAGTTAATTATTAATCAGTGGTTAATTAGTAATCAATTAGTTTAATCAAATTATTAATTAATCAGTTTAGTATATATAATTAGTTATTTTATAAAATTAGTTTAATTAATGTAATTAGTTTATGTACTTTGGTTATATTAATATAATTAGTTATATTAATATGTAAATTGGTTATTTTATATAATTTGATTTTATTAATATGTACTAGTCTGGTAAATTCATATAATTAGCTTAGTAAATTCATGTAACTAGTTTGGTAAATACAACATAATTAGTTTTATTATTTTATTGTATGAAATTAGTTATTTATTATGTGTAAATTAGTTATGTATTATTTTTGATAAATATACAAATATGTATTTTGGTATAAAAAGTATATATGTATATACATCTATTAGTGTATATACACAAATACGTATTTTTGTAAATTACTAATAGACACTTATATATATATTATATACGTTTTATTGGTATACTAAGTATTAATGTATGTTTCAGTATTTAAATATAAATAAATGTATATTGGTATAAATGTATATATATATATATATCTTGTACATACAATTAATGTATTGTATATGTATTTAATGTGATGTACTAGTATTAGTATATATTTTAATAATAATAATAAACATTGACAATACACATATATATATATATATTTTAAAATGTATTTTAGCATATGTATGAGTATACATATATAATGTTCAACTAGTATAAATCAAATATATATTGTAAATACATTTAAACTGGTGCATGTATAAATATTGTAAGTATTAATAAGTGTAATGTGTATTATCTACGTATCCCTACTAGATGACCCTAGTTGACTAGTGCCATACCTGGCAGAGCCCTGAGTTCATGTATTTGTGATGTGTTAGTGTAGCACCTGATGCAAATGTTGTATTTGATATATTTTAGGACTGTTGGTTCCTCCAGACGATACTCTGGGACAGGACCTCGGTATATTCACCAGCTAAGGACCCAAGGCGAGTACATTCTCTGATTAGTTTCTAATTTATGATATCTCCTATGTTCACTGTAACTAGTATAAATATCCATGATCTTGACACGATGGTTACACGGATTGGTATACACGGATCTCGTCATGAGATGTTATTCCTTATTCATGGTGTAGCTTGTACGAGACTTGTTTCCTTGATATCTTGTGCATGTATAGACACTAATTCCCGGGGAGATTTGCTACCTTCCTAGGGAATCCTGTGCCATAGCGTACCATGATTGGATCTACTATACCAGTCGGGGGTTTGGAGAGTACTTTAGTGTAGATATGTGATCATACCCAACTTTATATGCACCATAGCTCACCCCACATCTCACGTCGGGTGCGGCCTGACCATTTATATGCTCCATAGCTGTTACGTGTGATTAGCCTGATCTCTACATGCACCATAGCTAACCAACGGTTAGCCTGACTTTATATGAACCATAGCTAATCACATGTAACCAGCCTGATCAAGTTCCCAAGCCGATCACATGTTGAAGCTAGTATTCACACACTTAGTCATAGAACTCTTGCTCATTGACATATTGCTTCTTTTCCTGCATTTACTTACAGTATTTTCCAGTATTTCTTTCATTGTACATTTCTCGTACCTATACATGCATCTGGTATGTTTCCATCTAGAACTGCTACATAGCTTATGTCATTTATATAGAACTGCTATTTAGAGATGTACTTTGCTCCTTCCTGACTGGAAATATTTTTCCAGACTGTGACCTTAGTAGACTGGCTCTGACATACTTGGGGATTGGAAGTAATGATTGCAGGTATGATTATTGTGTCATTAGACTTGTGTTGTATTCTTTTATTTCTTTATTTTTCTATCGTGCTGTAGTTGTGATTGAGTATTTCTAGATTTATTTTATGTTATCCACGTCTCCTTATGGAGTTGGATACTAGCGTGAGATTGTTTAGATAGTACTTGACCTAGACAGCGTTCTACCGCCGATGCTGCGGCGTAGGCTGGACGTACCCATGCTCTCGTGCCCCTAAACCGGGTGTGGGTCGTGACACGTTTTAGTGGTGGCCCATGCAGGTCAGACTTCGCGAGCTGTGCGATGTCGTGGTAGTGCGACGTCTTAGTTGTACTACTGCGTACCTGCTATAGAATATAGGGCATAGGATACTAGGATGAGAGAGGATACTCAATCACAAACTCTTGAGAGATTCCTGGGACGACCCCTTGAGAATCTTGTTAAAATTTCCAATTCAACTTTTCCTTGTTTCCGCCCGCTCTCGCTTGTTGTTACTGAACTTGATTCTTGTTGAGCAGTTTTTAAATTAAAATTTTGGTATCATTGTTGAGTTTGATTCTTGTTGACCAGTTGTTAACTTTAATTCCTGGTATCGTTGTTGAGATGATTTCAAATTGAGATGAATTTTTACGGACTAGGATTTATTGTATCATCTGATGACATATATTGATGAGGACAGTGAGGAAGGTAAAACGTCTACTTTGATTATGGAACCTAGAATTTATCGCAGCCATATTAGCTGTGGTGACGAGAACGTAGGAACCTGACTTGGATGTACATACTATAGTTATGAAGCTTAGAGTCTTTCGCAGCCATACCGGTTGGCGTGGCGAAGATTCTAGACGACATGACTATGGAGTGCATACCTTAGTTACGAAACCTATCGTTTATCGCATCTATGCTTACTGGCGTGGCGAGGATTCTGAGTGTCATGATTTCAGACAGACGTGTATGATTATCAGGTTGTATCCTAAATTGGTTCTTAAAATATCATCCCAAGACTTATCTATTTCTGTTATTCCAGGACTTTGTTCCACCGCTTCTTTCTTTACTAGCAGTAAAGATACCTTCTGTCCTCAATTCAGTCCTTGAGCTCCTATTCTTTGAGGATTTCTTGTTAAGTATGATAATTAGTGGCTTGTAATTTTGTTGTGTCTTGTATTAGTATTGACTGTGTTGCTAGTGAGTTGTAAGTGTTTCTTAGTTGGACATGTGAGCAGTAGGCTTTAATCTAGAGTTAGCCCTTAGTATAGTACCTTGTACCAATGATTCTAGGAGTAGTGTCATTAGAGACTGAGAGTTAAGGAGAGTATAGAGTATCAGTGATAGTTCTCAGAGTTAGTATCAGAGCAAATTACCTGTCCTGGATAATCATAATTATGTAATTGAGTGATCTATGTAAACGATTAAGTATCCGGGAATTGTGTTAAGGATTTATGGAGCATGATGTCCAATTGGATGATTGATATCGGAAATGTTAAAAGTAAAGAAATGTATATGTATAAAGGGTTTAATGAGATGTCATAAGTAGAGAAATATCAGGATTAGTAATGGAAGTTGTGAAGCGTATCGCGGATTAGTTTAATAGGCTTTAAAGGATTGAAGGAAATACATATACAACCATCGAGATGAGGAACCATACACATACCCATGAGAGTAAAGAAACATGAGTGTTATAGAGGATACAGGTGATCATGAGTCTAATGAGCTTGATGAGATAATCCATTAATGCAGCTAGTGATATAATACCAAGAGTGCCGATGATTCTATATCAAGGATTATTGAAAATGGTGCTAGTAACAGTAAGCACTCGGTGTGATGATAATTAGATGATATACCAGTTGACATAAATTGAAATTATGAAAGAAAACACAGTTGATGGTAACTTTGATCATTGGAGGTAATAGTGCAAGTGATTCGGGCAGTACAAATTTAGTACACAGTTCTAGACAATATAGGTATTGAGTGCACCTTGAGTATCAGAGACCGTGAGCACTGATATGTACATTGAGGAGTTATAAATTAAAAGGTGGAAATGAATTTTAAATTTTTAGAATTTTTAAGGAGTTGAGATTCTATGTTGTTAAAATATTGAGGATTTAAATTTGATTCAATAAACATAGTTAAGGCTACAGAGATTTTAGAAGTGATTAAATTTTATTTCGATGTGAAGTATCTGATTTTGAGGAGGTATATGCATTTTATTTTAAGTTGATCGGGAAGTTAAACCTTGACGATTATTTTGAGGATAAATTTTTGGTAGATAAGAGATATGAATATTAATATATGATTAGTTGATATGGGTACCAGTGTACATGAATAGGAATTTGTTAGTGAATGTGCTAGAGTTAAGTGGTTGATAGCAGATACCGCAAGTAATATGTTAGCAGGTTCTTTCTTTTCTTTCCTAATGTTCTTTTTCGTCTTTTGATTGATTGATTCCCTAGTAACGTGGTTTATATTCGTGATTTTCTTGTTAGAACTTAGCTAGTAGTACACCTTAACAGAGACTGAAATACCGTGACAAGACACATGACCTATATATTTTCTTAAATTGCATGGATGTAAGTAGAATTTTCTTAAACCATGATCATTTGGGTTTGACCATAGCAAGGATCTATGACAAGGGTATGACCGACAAAAAGGGACAAGATGATTAAATTATGGATGAGCAAAAATTTAAATAAAGAATTTAGGGGATTGTTATAACAGAGTTGATGGAATCATTGTTTTTGCGAAAATCGAGGTTGATTGAAATTCGAGGACAAACATTTACTTAAAGGGAGAATTAAGAAATTCACAGAGCCAAAAATTTGAGGATTTATTAATTTTAAGGAGGTCTTGATATGATTGAATTGATTATAAAAAAAAAAAAAAAAAAAAATTTGAGAAATTTGAGAGATTATCATTTTATCTATTTGATTACAAGATAGAAATTTTATATAGTATGAATGTTGCCTTGAAGATACTGGAAGCATCGCATCGTTGAGTATTTGAGGAAAAAAAAAAAAAAAAAAAGCAGGAAATAAAATCGTAAATGGAATAGTGTCAAATTAAATTCTTGGGATGAGGAGTTAGATTGGAATAAGCGTCAATTGAATTTGAGTTAGATGATTGATGAGTGTTTAAAGTTAAATTTTGGGATGCAGATTTTTAAGTTTTATAAATATGCATTGATTGGATTTCAATTAAAAGGATTGGATAGTAAATTTTGTATTTAGTTATTTACTCAAATTTGAGGAGATTATGATACGACTGGAATTCAATTAAAAATATTGAGGATTTGAGTAGTAAAAATTTTACATTGGGATAATAAATTCAGAGGATGAAAAAAAAATATATATATTAGTTCAAAATTCAGAAACATTATACATACGGATAAAGAAATATGGAATGAAATGAAGATCATGGTATATTGAGGTTGTGATTTAAATTAAATCTTGACCATGACAGTAACATTTGAAATTGAAGAAAATAATCGAGGTATAGTTGATGTTAAGATAAACAAACTCGAATTTGATGATAAGGATTTTGGACAGGTAATAAATTTTGATTCAGAAATTCTAAGATCTAATCTAATAAAGTTTGTGGAATTTGAAACTTTTATAGATATTAGTTAATGATGAATCACAAGATTGAGAAAAGTAAAATGAACGAGGATAAAAAGGAAGGATTATTTTCAGATGGTAGTAAAGACTATTTTTCCTAGAAATTAAGAAAGGCGATTAGATGTCTCTTGATTACATTCTGAAGGATGTATTTAAGTTTCTTAAATCAAATTGTCGACCGTATCTTTCGAATTAACTATAACTTTCATGTCTATATCATTCATTATACTGGGTCTTCCTTGGTTTAGTTACTTTGAAAAGGTAACGTGCATTATTCAAATTATCTGTTTTATGATCGTGTCTACTTCCCAAACCTAAACTTTCTAGAGGATTCAAGGCCGAGCCATGATTCCTTCAAGTTATTCCTGTCTTAAACCATATTTTCTTTTTCTTCATGTTTCCTTCCGTTTGGAAAATATTCATCATTATGAACAACAAATTTTTCTATCCTAGTCATCCCTAAAATTTCGAGGACGAAATTTTTCTAAGGTGGATAGACTTGTAACCTCCGATTTCTAATTTCCAAAATAATTAGATTTTAATTTATTTTAAAATATCAAGTTTTATAAAATATTTCTCCTTGAAAATTTTTAATTGATTTTGAACGATGTTTGATTTTAGAAGGTAATTTAAAAAATCTTTATAAAAATTATTTTTTCCTAAATGACGATGTATTACAAAATAAATAAATAAATAATAATATATATATTTCTAGTTTCAAATATTTATTGGCTTGAATCATAAAATTATTGTTTTAACTAAATAGTTATTTAAAGGACTAGTTCATAAAATAAAATAAATTTTTATTTATTGGGATAGTAAATAAATAAATGTCATGCTTTCTAGGACTTTGCAAAATGTATTAATTAGTAGCTAATTGGAAATTAGCTAGCTTTCCTAAAAACATTTTCTGAAATTATAATCTTTATTTTTATTTTTATTTTTATTTTTTTCAAGTTGCCGTTCCTATTAACTAGCCAGCACACCCTCATTTTTCCCACATGAGAAGCCCCTTTTTATAATTAATTCTGGGCCATTCATTATTGGGCCAACCCGCAACCCTTTATCCCACACCCTTTCTTCCTATTTAAGTACCTCATCACAACTCCCTAGAAACCCTAGCTAGCCTTCACAAATTCCCACAAGCCAAAGCCACCACCATTTTTTTTTTGTGCTCGTGTCCGTGTGTCCAGCATCACCGTGTCAGCCGTGTTGGCCTCGGGTCCGACCCCGGGTGTCCCACCGTATCCATTCATTTTCTGTGTCCAGTTACAACATTACAACCGATTTTGTGTCCGACACCATCTGGACACATCCACCTCTGTACAGTACTACATCAGATTCCCGTGTCCACACCCGGACACGTCCACTGTGCATCGAGTCCCCGTGTCCAGCCCCGGACACGTCCCCCACAACAAACCCTCGTGTCCATCCCGGACACGTACCCAGACACCGACGCATCCAGAACCTGACCCTAACCCTAGACTCGAAGCCGCCGCCCGGAGCCGTCGTCGTCGTCGTCGCCGCTGAAGCCGGTGGCCGCCGCTGGAACGAAGCCGCCGTAGCCGCCCTGTCGCCCCGCGTCGAGCTCGGAGATCCGCCTCGGATCTCCTCAGATCCGTCGATCGACAGAGCGCCGCGTCGTCGAGATCCCGCCGACCGCCTCCTCGATCTGGCCGCCGTAGATTCAGACACACCCCGCGTCGAGCCGCGTCGAGTTCCGTCGCCGCTCCTCGACCAGACGCAGCCACCTCCTCGAACGCCGAGCGCCGCCTCCTCGACCAGACTCCGCCGAGAACAGCCGCCGCCGAGACGAGCGCCGACCCCGGCGAACCCCGCGCCGACGACCGGAGAAGCCTCGTAAGCCCCTCTCTCCTTTCCCTCTTTCCCCTTTCTGTTTCTATCTATAGTTAGTAATATATAATTAGTTATAATTAATATTTAATTAGTTTAGTGTATTAGTTAATTAAATGAGATTAGTTAATTAATTAATTAATATGATTAGTTAGTTAATTAATTAATTAAATTAGTTTAGTTAATTATTAATCAGTGGTTAATTAGTAATCAATTAGTTTAATCAAATTATTAATTAATCAGTTTAGTATATATAATTAGTTATTTTATAAAATTAGTTTAATTAATGTAATTAGTTTATGTACTTTGGTTATATTAATATAATTAGTTATATTAATATGTAAATTGGTTATTTTATATAATTTGATTTTATTAATATGTACTAGTCTGGTAAATTCATATAATTAGCTTAGTAAATTCATGTAACTAGTTTGGTAAATACAACATAATTAGTTTTACTGTTTTATTGTATGAAATTAGTTATTTATTATGTGTAAATTAGTTATGTATTATTTTTGATAAATATACAAATATGTATTTTGGTATAAAAAGTATATATGTATATACATCTATTAGTGTATATACACAAATACGTATTTTTGTAAATTACTAATAGACACTTATATATATATTATATACGTTTTATTGGTATACTAAGTATTAATGTATTTTTCAGTATTTAAATATAAATAAATGTATATTGGTATAAATGTATATATATATATATATCTTGTACATACAATTAATGTATTGTATATGTATTTAATGTGATGTACTAGTATTAGTATATATTTTAATAATAATAATAAACATTGACAATACACATATATATATATATATTTTAAAATGTATTTTAGCATATGTATGAGTATACATATATAATGTTCAACTAGTATAAATCAAATATATATTATAAATACATTTAAACTGGTGCATGTATAAATATTGTAAGTATTAATAAGTGTAATGTGTATTATCTACGTATCCCTACTAGATGACCCTAGTTGACTAGTGCCATACCTGGCAGAGCCCTGAGTTCATGTATTTGTGATGTGTTAGTGTAGCACCTGATGCAAATGTTGTATTTGATATATTTTAGGACTGTTGGTTCCTCCAGACGATACTCTGGGACAGGACCTCGGTATATTCACCAGCTAAGGACCCAAGGCGAGTACATTCTCTGATTAGTTTCTAATTTATGATATCTCCTATGTTCACTGTAACTAGTGTAAATATCCATGATCTTGACACGATGGTTACACGGATTGGTATACACGGATCTCGTCATGAGATGTTGTTCCTTATTCATGGTGTAGCTTGTACGAGACTTGTTTCCTTGATATCTTGTGCATGTACAGACACTAATTCCCGGGGAGATTTGCTACCTTCCTAGGGAATCCTGTGCCATAGCGTACCATGATTGGATCTACTATACCAGTCGGGGGTTTGAGGAGTACTTTAGTGTAGATATGTGATCATACCCAACTTTATATGCACCATAGCTCACCCCACATCTCACGTCGGGTGCGGCCTGACCATTTATATGCTCCATAGCTGTTACGTGTGATTAGCCTGATCTCTACATGCACCATAGCTAACCAACGGTTAGCCTGACTTTATATGAACTATAGCTAATCACATGTAACCAGCTTGATCAAGTTCCCAAGCCGATCACATGTTGAAGCTAGTATTCACACACTTAGTCATAGAACTCTTGCTCATTGACATATTGCTTCTTTTCCTGCATTTACTTACAGTATTTTCCAGTATTTCTTTCATTGTACATTTCTCGTACCTATACATGCATCTGGTATGTTTCCATCTAGAACTGCTACATAGCTTATGTCATTTATATAGAACTGCTATTTAGAGATCTAATTTGCTCCTTCCTGACTGGAAATATTTTTCCAGACTGTGACCTTAGTAGACTGGCTCTGACATACTTGGGGATTGGAAGTAATGATTGCAGGTATGATTATTGTGTCATTAGACTTGTGTTGTATTCTTTTATTCCTTCATTTTCCTATCGTGCTGTAGTTGTGATTGAGTATTTCTAGATTTATTTTATGTTATCCACGTCTCCTTATGGAGTTGGATACTAGCGTGAGATTGTTTAGATAGTACTTGACCTAGACAGCGTTCTACCGCCGATGCTGCGGCGTAGGCTGGACGTACCCACGCTCTCGTGCCCCTAAACCGGGTGCGGGTCGTGACACCCGGTTCAGGGGCACGAGTGCGTGGGTACGTCCAGCCTACGCCGCAGCATCGGCGGTAGAACGCTGTCAAGGTCTTGATACTATCTAGCTAATGTCACGCAAGCATCCAATCTCCATAAGGAGGCACGGATGACACAATAAGATGAACACATACTCAATCACAGGATTACAGCACGATAAGATATCGAACAGAAATTAAACACAACACAAGTCAAAAGTAATATTCTAATCTCAACAATATCCAAGTCTCATCAAAAATGCCGGAGACAAATCCGGTACCAAAATAGTCTACTTAAAGAACTAACAATAAATAATAATTCCGGCTAGACCTTGCAGAATCACAACTAAACTACCAAGTCTGCAGCCACTCACCATATTGTCCATAAAGTGTCGGACAGCGGTCCTCTAAGGCATAGTCTGGAAAAATATTTCCAGTCAGGAAGGAGGAAAGCAACACTCTCAAATAACAGTTCCATTAATTGATAATGTCTATAATACAATAAAACATGTCATGCTAGCTACTGAGAATACAGTAAAATAAATGCAATGGCAATTTAAGGGAGACAGGCAATGTAAAGAGACAGACAATAGGCAATATGATACAGTCAGTGCATGTATGGAAATAAAAAGAACAAGGAACAGTATCATATACGGGTGATGTAGTATATGATTTAAAATAGGGAACTATAATCTATTCTAAGTGTTTGAAATAGTAGTTTCGAAATGTGATCGGCTTGGGAACATGTACGATTGCTACAGTCTGGCTAATCATACGTGGGGGTATGATTAACACCAATAATATTTTAATTATACAATGGGTATTTGATCACATCTTTTACTAGCAATTTCCCCGCCCCCAACTAGTACTGTGGATCCAATCATGACACGTCACGAATACACGAACATTGTCTAATATATTATGTACAATGTCTAATATCAATATCTAATGTCAATGTCTAATATCAATGTCTAATGTCAATGTCAATGTCAATGTCAATGTCGTGTATAATGTCGATACGATAATCAATGTAGCATCTCATGACTGTAGATCCAAGCTATACTAGTCCGTGTAGCACAGTGTCAAAGATTCAGATGTAACATTTCATGATTGTTGAACTTATAGAAATTATCAAAGAATTGGAAATTATCAGAGAATGTACTTGCCTTGGGTCCTTAGCTGGTATTTATGGATGTCCTGTTCCAGAGTATCCCCTGGGTGAAGCAACAGTCCTAAACATATCACAATATCACATTTGCATCAGATGCTATACTAACACTCAATCAAAACACTGGCCTCAGGGCCATGCTAGGCAGGGCACTAGTCAACTAGGGTCACCTAGTAGATAGATACGTAAATATACATATCTTAAATAACATATATACTTACAATATATCTACATATATATCAAATTAAATACATATGCAATATATATATATAAAAATATACTAAGGGTTTATACAAAATATATCTACACATACGAATTAACAAAATACATACATAGACTAATTACATATATATACTCATATATACCAATTAAAATATACATTACTATATACAGGTAAATATATCAATTTATATTATATATACAAACCAATACGATAATATAATCTACATATATATATATATATACCAAAATACGGTTTTATATATACCAATTATTATACAACACATAAATTTTAAATACTAAAACATACATTAACATGTATATACTGAGAAATATTTATACTAGAATTCATACATGTTAAATATTAATAAAATAAATAATTATACATATACTAATTTAAATTACATTAGTATACTTTTATTAAATAGATGCCATAAAATAAACCAATGTATATATACATATATATATACAAATTAATTAAATACATACACTTATACTAATTTAAAATATACTATATACACATACCTACACATTGTTTAAATATATACCATCACATATACATTACATTAGATATATATACATACATATATATACATATCATCCTTAATTATATACATTAATTAATTTATATAAAATTACTTATACATTAGTTATATTAACATATGCATTAGGGAAGGAGGAAAGAGGGGGAAGAAACTCACAGAGGATGGTTGGCCTGAGTTGGCCGGACACAGCAGGCGGCGGGTCGGCCTGGTGCAGTGGGACGCCGGATCGTCGGGTTGCTGCAGGGAGTCGGGACGGCAGTCGCAGCGATCGGGCCTGGCCGGACTGGAGGAGGCCAGCGGGAATGTGCAGCGCCGGCAGCAGCCGAGCAGCAGCGGCTGAGCAGCAGGCCGGGGTCGCCGGAGCACTGCTCGGGAAGAGGGGAGGAGTTGCGCTACGGGGCTCGGCCACCGAAGTGTGGCCAGAAATGGGGTAGATCCGAGGGAGGAAGAGTGGAGGTGGTGCAGTCAGCGGAGTCGTGCGGGTTGCGGGGCCGGTACTCGGCCGGATGGCCGGAGGAGGATCGTGAGGGGGCCGAAGATCGCAGCAAGGCGGAGGGGGAGCTCGGACACAGCAGCCGGCGGGTCGGGGCAGTCGCCGCGGGGTACAGTGCACAGTGGGAGAGGGATGGCTGACGGGGCTGGAGCAGTGGCCGACAGTACAGCGGCCGCCGGACCGGAGTTGGCGCTGACCGCCGGAGAGGAAGTCCACCGGAGGGGGATGGGCACCACACGGGGAGGAGAAGCAGCGGGAAAGAGGAGTTGAGGGGGTTGGCCGGCTGATGGCTGGACCACTCGGCGGAGGGAGGACCTGCAGAGGCCGAGGGATCGGGCTAGGCCGGCCGCCGGAGAGTAGAGGGAGGAATGAGGAAAGGAGTCGCCGCCGGGGATCGGCTCCGTCGTCGGCCGGGAAACTAGGCCGCTGGAGCTCAGTATATGGGGGGGGAAATGCACAGTGTTCCCCCCCTAATCTATTATTTCAAATTCAAAATCAAAAATAAAAGAAGAAGAAGAAAAAGGAAGGAAAGAGAAGGAGAAAGGAAGAAGGAGAAGAAGAAAAGAATGGAGGAAATTTTACATACGTAGGAGAGAGGATGGAGGCTTGTGAGGTGGGGGAAAACCTAGGTTGTCTAGGGATTAGGGTTGATGTAGACATGATATTATATAGGGAGAGAGGGTGTTGGAATGAAGGGTTGGGATTGCATCCATTTAATGGGTGGTCCAGATTAAACATGAGGATTTCTTCATGTGGGTGAGGGTGTTGACTAGTCAATGTTGGGCTTCTCCATTGGTTTAAACAAATGGGTGTGATGACACCTACAATTGAATAATTGCAACTTAGCCCCTTAAATTCGGGAAATTGCACAAACACAAAAAATAACGAAAATTTGGCGGGCGATTCGGGGTCCGGTGTTTTGTAGGGTCAGGGGGCACTGTAAGACTGGTACGGGCTCAATTAGCAGGGCACTGGAATTAATTGGAATTTCAGAATCAGATAAAATGGTATCCTCAAATTAATTAGAAATAAAATGCAAGTTGTGTTCAAAAATTAATTAGGAGTACATGGGGCCAAAATCAGGTCAGGTCATCAATACCAATAATGAAGAAGACTCGGAACAGAATATTACCCTAATTTGGGCCGCACGAAAAATAGGTCAAGATTGTCTCCAATTTCGATTGGAACGCACAACGATACAAAAATAGGAATTTAAAAATAAATGTCCGCGACGATTTTTGTGCGGCTAGAATTAATGTACAGAAAGCATAATTATGAGTTACAAAAATAGCAGAATGGAAGGCGGGCATGTCTAGGGCAAGATTGTGAATTTTGTTGGAAGACAAAAGTCAGGATAGCGCTCCAAATATCGAAGCAAAGGCAATACGCAATAATTAAATAAAATACGATAATTAATTACAAACTCCAAGAATTAAATTCTAAATAAATAATTAAATACAAAATTCCATAATTCCGACAGGTGTTCGTCTACTGGCTTCTAGGTCAAGTGCTAGCAAAAAATAAAATAAATGAACACTGCATCTAATACTATATTTAATTACACAACACACATAATTATTTAAATCAAATATACTATCAGGCAATTAATTAATTGTAACTACCATAATATTAAATATTATAAAAAGTCAAAAATACCCCTATTTTCGGAATGTTGTAGTGACAGGTACGAAGTGGCCCACATGTGGACCCCGCTTTGACCCGGAAATATCATTTTTGACCTTGTGTCCAAATTGGACTCAAGGACAGGCGTTTTTAGCTATTTGATATTTTCTGAATCTAATGGTGATGTTTATTTCAGCAACCGGAGTAGTACCTGCAGATCACACTGAGACCAGAGCTACAGTTGGAACCAGGACCCCAGGCAAGTGTACCTTGCCAAACTCTGCAGTATTGTTACATATTTTCCTTGTTCCATTATATTGCTGTGCATGCTTAACCTAGGGCCGTGTGACCTACTTAGCATCCGATTATTAGTCGGGTGCCAACATCGTACGCGGTGTTGGGTACGGTCACCTAGAGATGGACATTCATGACACTATATATTCTTGTGCTTGTCTTACCAAGTACACTTGACCCAGGACACTTGACACTACTCATGAGACAGGATCTTCCCGAGATATTCGTGGTGATTCTGTATAGGATACAGGACATGGACATTATACATGGACATTAGATGACTTTTTGCATTAGATATGATTGTGCGTGACATGGATATGGTGCATCGTGGACATGAGACGTGTGATTACATTGGGTGGGAAGAGACACACAGGCTACAGGCTGATCATATATATATATCTTCTATTATTGTGAGGCACAAGACTCGGAAGCCGAGCTTGGCCCATTACTTGTTATTACCAATGCCGGTTCCCCGACACAGAGCTTGTAGTGGCTTCGGCCTGAGCACTAGTGATGCTCTCACTTGCATTGCACTTAGATGGTTACATATTTACCCTATTGCTTTATTTATTGCTGCACTGCATATTTATTTATTGGCATGAGCTCTTTGTACCTTGCTATGTCCCCTGAGGACCTGGATCCGGATTATGTCCCCAGATATTACAGACGGGATCTACCCAGAGTTATACAGTACAGGAGCATTAGCCGGAGCAGACGCAGGTGCCTACATTGGAGCAGTACCTGGACCCGAGGACGAGATCATACCAGAGGACTTCTCCTGAGTATTGGTTTGAGATACTCATTTATTTCTGTTTCTAGTATTTTATTTCCAGATTATTGTATTGATGTATCAGACATATTCTCGGATTGTTCTCCGAGATACTTTTTATTGAGATATGTCAGATTACATTTATTTACATTTATTCTGGCATTTGATCTGTGATTATCTATTTTGGATGAGATTAGTATAGACCGACATATGTATTATTGGACCTGCTTATTGTTACATTACAGCTTAAGCATGCCCCGATGGATCCATTAAATTGGGTTGTCCATTGGTGTGTGCTGCTGGCCATTATCACGTGTCCGGTCCCTCGGTATTTTGGGACTGGGGCGTGACACAAATAGAGGTTACCCAACCTATGAGAGGTCACCCATCCTAGGGAGGTTACCCATCCTATGGGAGGTCACCCATCCTACGAGAGGTCACCCATCCTACGGGAGGTCACCCATCCGGAGGTTGCCCATCCAAATGGAGGTCACCTATAATAAGGGAGGTCACCCATCCTAGGGAAGTCACCCATCCAAAGGAAGGTTACCCATCATATGACGGTCACCCATCCTAGGGAGGTTACCCATCATATGAAGGTTACCCATCCTAAGAGTTGTTACCCATCCTATGAGAGGTCACCCATCCTACGGGAGGTTACCCATCCTAGGGGATTTTACCCATCCTAAGGGAGGTTACCCACCATACTTGTCACCCATCCTATGAAAGTCACCCATCCCAAGTGAGGTCACCCATCCTAGGGAGGTCACCCATCCTATGGGAGGTCACCCATACTTAGGGAGGTTACCAAATCTACGAGAGGTTACCCAACCTACGAGAGGTTACCCAACCTACGAGAGGTCACCCATCCTATGGGAGGTCACCCATACTTAGGGAGGTTACCCAACCTATGAGAGGTCACCAATCCTACGAGAGGTTATCTATCCTACGAGAGGTCACCCATCCTACGAGAGGTTACCCATCCTAAGAGAGGTCACCCATCCTATGAGAGGTTAACCATCCTATGGGAGGTCACCAATCCTTAGGGAGGTTACCCATCATACGAGAGGTCACCCATCCTACGGGAGGTCACCCATACTTAGAGAGGTTACCCAACCTATGAGAGGTCACCCATCCTACAAGAGGTTACCCATCCTACGAGAGGTCATTCATCCTATGAGAGGTTACCCATCCGACGGGAGGTTACCCATCCTAAGAGAGGTCACCCATCCTACGGGAGGTCACCCAACCTAAGAGAGGTCACTCATACTACGGAGGTCCCCCATCCCACGGGAGGTCATCCATCATCGGAAGGTCACCCATCCTGCGGGAAGTTACTCATCATAGAGAGGTTACCCATATTACGGGAGGTCACCCATCCTACGGGATATCACCCATCCAAATGGAGGTTACCCATCCTATGGGGGGTCACCCATCCTAGGGAAACCCCCCTTAGGATGGGTGACCTCTCACTAGGATGGGTAACCTCCCTTAGGATGGGTAACCACCCTCTATTTGGATGGATGATATCCCATAGGATGGGTGTCCTCCCTAGGATGGGTAACCTCCTGTAGGATGGGTAACCTCCCAAAGGATTGGTGACCTCCTCGCCAACTTAGGATGGGTAATCTCCTGTAGGTTGGGTGACCTCTCTTAGGATGGGTGTTCTCCCTAGGATGGGTGACCTAACATAGGATGGGTGACCTCCCATAGGATGGGTGATATCTCGTAGGATAGGTAACCTCCCTAAGGATGGGTATCCTCCAGATGGGTGACTTTCCTTAGGATAGAAAACCTCCATAGGATGGGTGACCTCCCTTAGGATGGGTGTCCTTCGGATGGGTGATCTCCCTTAGGATGGGTGACCTTTCTTAGGATGGGTGACCTTCCTAAGGATGGATAACCTCTCTTAGGATGGGTGACCTCAATTTGCATGGGTAACCTCCCTAGGATGGGTGACCTCCCTAGAATCGGTGACCACCCTTCGAATAGGTGACCTCTCTTAGGATGGGTGATATCCCATAGGATGGGTAACCTCCCTAGGAGGGGTAACCACCCTAGGATATGTGACCTTTATAAGATGGGTAACCTCTATAAGATGAGTGACCTTCATAAGATGGGTAACCTCCCATAGGATGGGTAACCTCCCTAAGTATGGATGATCTCCTGAGAATGGGTAACCTCCCGTAGGATGGGTGACCTCCCTAGGATGGGTAACCACCCGTAGGATGGGTAACCTCCCTTAGGATGGGTAACCTCTCGTAGGATGGGTGACCTCCCTAAGGATGGGTAACTTCTCTTAGGATGGGTGACCTCCAATAAGATGGGTGACCTCCCTAGGATGGGTAACCTCCCTTAGGATATGAGACCTATAGGATGGGTAACCTCCCTAGGATGGGTAACCTTTTTTTGGATGGATGACATCCTGTAGGATGGGTGACCTCTCTTAGGATGGGTACCCTCCCTAGCATGGGTAACCTCCCTAGGATGGGTGACCTCCCTAGGATGAATGACTTCCCTAGGATGGGTAACCACCCTAGGATGGTTGACCTCCAGTAGGATGGGTAACCTCCCTAGGATGGGTAACCTCCCATAGGATGGGTGACCTCCCTAGGATAAGTGTCCTCCATTTCGATGGGTAACCTCCCTTGGGATGTCTGACCTCCCTTTCGATGGGTAACCTCCCAAGGATGGGTAACCTCCGATAGGTTGCGTAACCTCCCTCCTAGGATGGGTACTCATCCTAGGGAGGTCACCCATCCTACGGCAGGTCAGCCATCCTACGGAGGTCACCTATCCTACGTGATGTCACCCATCCAAATGTAGGTCACCCATCCTAGGGGAGATCACCCATCCTACCAGAGGTTACCCATCCTAGGGAATTCGCCCATCCTACGGGAGGTCACCCATCCTACGAGAGGTTACCCATCCTAAGAGAGGTTACCCATCCAAAGGGTGGTTACGCATCCTTAGGGAGGTCACCCATACAAATGGAGGTTATTCATCCTACGAGAGGTTACCATCCTATAGGTCACCCATCATACGGGAGGTTATCCATCCTTGGGAGGTCATCCATCCTATGGGAGGTCTCCCATTCAAATGGAGGTTAGCCATCCTAGGGAGGTCAGCCATCCTTTGGGTCACCCATCCTATGGAAGGTCACCCATCCTTTGGGAGGTCACCCATCCTAAGGGAGATTACTAAACCTACGAGAGGTCACCCATCCTAGGAAGGTCACCCATCCTACTGGAGGTCACCCATCCTACGGGATATCACCCAACCTATGACAGGTCACCCATCATACGGGTGGTTACCAATCCAAATAGAGGTTACCCATCCTATGGGAGGTCACCCATCCTACGGAAGGTCACCCATTTGGATGGGTGACCTCCCGTAGGATGGTTGACCTCCCATAGGATGTGTAACCTCCCTTAGGATGGGTGACCTCTCGTAGGATGGGTCACCTCTCGTAGGATGGGTAACCTCACTTAAGATGGGTGACCTCCCTAAGGATGGGTGACCTCCCATAGGTTGGGTGAACCATAGGATGGGTGACCTCCCTAGGATGGGTATCCTCCATTTGGATGATTGACCTCCCGTAGGATGGGTAACCTCCGTAGGATGGGTAACCTCCCGTAGGATGGGTGACCTCTCGTAGGATGGGTAACCTCCATTTGGATGGGTGACCTCCTTTAGGATGGGTAACCACCCTTAGGATGGGTAACCTTTCTTTGGATGGGTAACCTCTCCTAAGATGGGTAACCTCCATTTGGATGGGTTACCACTCTTAGGATGGATAACCTTTCGTTGGATGGGTGACCTCCCGTAGGTTGGGTAACCTCTCGTAGGATGGATAACCTCCCAAGGATGGATAACCTCCCTTAGGATGGATGACCTCCCTAGGATGGATAACCTCCTTAGGATGGGTGACCTATAGGAGGATGGGTGACCTCCCATAGGATGGGTAACCTCCCGTAGAATGGGTAAAAACCCGTATGATGGGTGATCTCTCATAGGATGGGTAACCTCCATAGGATGGGTAACCTCCATAGGATGGGTGACCTCCCTCAGATGGGTGACCTTCATAGGATGGTAAACCTCCCTAACTATGGGTGACCTCTAATAGGATGGCTAACCTCCCTTAGGATTGGTGACCTCCCGTAGGATGGGTAACCTCCATAGGATGGGCGACCTCCCTAGGATGGATAACCTCTTGTTGGATGGGTGACCTTCATTTGGATGGGTAACCTCTCGTAGGATGGGTGCCCTCCATTTGGATGGATAACTTCTCATAGGATGGGTAACCTCCCTTATGATGGGTTACCCGTCCTACGAGAGGTTACCCATTTTAATGGAGGTCGCCCATCCTAAGGGAGGTTACCCATCCTAAGAGAGGTCACCCATCCTTAGAGAGGTTACCCATCCAAATGGAGGTCAACCATCCGACGAGAGGTTACCATTTCTCAGAGAGGTTACCCATCCAAATGGAGGTCACCCATCCTACGGGAGGTTACCCATACTTGGAAGTTACCCATCCTATGGAGGTTACCCATACTAGGGAGGTTTCTCATCCTATGGGAGGTCACCCATCCAAAGGGAGGTCACCGATCCTAAGGAAGATCACCCATCCTAAGGGAGGTTACCCATCCTAGGGGAGATCACCTATCCTAAGGGAGGTCACCTATCCTACGGGAGGTCACTCATCCTAAGAGAGGTTACCCATCCTAGGGACGTCACCCATCCTAAGAGAGGTTACCCATCATACTGAGGATACCTATCCTAGGGAGGTTACCCATCCTAAGGGAGGTCACCCATCCTAGTGAGTTTACCCATCCTATAGGTCACCTATCCTAAGGGAGGTTACCCATCCTAGCGAGGTCACCCTAGGATAGGTGACATCCCGCAGGATGGGTGACCTCCCAAGGATGGGCGACCTCTCTTAGGATCGGTAACCTCCCGTAGGATGGGTGACCTCTCTTAGGATGGGTAAACTCTCATAGGATGGGTGACCTATAGGATGGGTGACCTTCATAGTATAGATAACCTCCCTAAAGATGGGTGATCTCCCTTTGGATGGTTGACCTCCCTTGGGATGGGTGACCTCCATAGGATGGGTAACCTCTTTTTGGATGTGTGACCTCCCGTAGAATGGGTGACCTCCTATTGGATGTGTGATCTCCCGTAGAATAGGTAACCTCCCGTAGGATGGGTGACCTCCCTTAGGATCGGTGACCTCTCGTAGGATGGGTAACCTCCCTCAGGATGGGTGACCTCCCGTAGGATGGGTAACCTCTCTAGGATGGGTAACCTCTATTTAGATGAGTGACCTCCCATAGGATGGGTGACCTCCATTTTGTTGGGTAACCTCCCTAAGTATGGGTGACCTCCCGTACGATGGGTAACCTCCCTAACGATGGATGACCTCCCGTAGGATGGGTAGCCTCTCTAGGATGGGTATCCTCTATTTGTATGGATGACCACCCGTAGGATGGGTGACCTCCATTTGGTTGGGTAACCTTCCTACATGAGGTCACCCATTCTATGGAGGTCCTCCATCCTACGGGATATTACCCATCCTACGGGTGGTCACCCGTCCTCCGGGAGGTTACCCAACCTATGAGAGGTTACCCATCCTAAGAGAGGTTACACATACTACGAGTGGTCATCCATCCTATGAGAGGTCACCCATCCTAAGGGAGGTTACCAATCCTATGAGAGGTCACCCATCCTACGGGAGGTTACCCATCCTAGGAAGGTCACCCATCCTACTGGAGGTCACCCATCCTACAGGATATCACTCAACCTATGAGAGGTCACCCATCATACGGGTGGTTACCAATCCAAATGGAGGTTACCCATCCTATGGGAGGTCACCCATCCTACGAAAGGTCACCCATTTGGATGGGTGACCTCCCGTAGGATGGGTAACCTTACTTAGGATAGGTGACCTCCCTAAGGATTGGTGACCTACCATAGGATGGGTGACCTCCCATAGGTTGGGAGACCTCCCATAGGATTGGAGACCTCCCTAGGATAGGTATCCTCCATTTGGATGATTGACCTCCCGTAGGATGGGTGACCTCCCTAGGATGGATAACCTCCCGTAGGATGGGTGACCTATAGGATGGGTGATCTTTTGTAGGATGGGTAACATCCATTTGGATAGGTGACCTCCCTTAGGATGGGTAACCTCTCTTAGGATGGGTAACCTCTCCTAGGATGGGTGACCTCCATTTGGATGGGTAACCTCTCTTAGGATGGGTAACCTCTCGTAGGATGGGTGACATCCCGTAGGATGGGTAACCTCTCGTAGGATGGATAACCTCCCAAAGATGGGTAACCTCCCTTAGGATGGATGACCTCCCTAGGATGGATAACCTCCCTAGGATGGGTGACCTATTGGAGGATGGGTGACCCTCCCATAGGATGGATAACCTCCCGTAGAATGGGTGAAAACCCGTATGATGGGTGACCTCTCATAGGATGGGTAACCTCCCTAGTATTGGTGCGAGTGACCTCCCTAGGATGGGTAACCTCCCGTCGGATGGGTAGCCTCTATAGGATGGGTGACCCCCCTCGGATGGGTGACCTTCATAAGATGGGTAACCTCCCTAAGTATGAGTGACCTCTCGTAGGATGGCTAACCTCCCTTAGGATGGGTAACCTCCCGTAGGATGGGTAACCTCCATTTGGATGGATGACCTCCCGTATGATGGGTGACCTCCATTTGGTTGGATAACCTTCCTATATGAGGTCACCCATTCTATGGAGGTCCTCCATCCTACGGGTGTTACATATCCTATGGGTGGTCACCCGTCCTCCGGGAGGTTGCCCAACCTATGAGAGGTTACCCATCCTAAGAGAGGTTACACATACTACGAGAGGTCATCCATCCTACAGGAGGTCACCCATTCTATGAAAGTCACCCATCATAATGGAGGTCACCCATCCTAGGAAGGTTCCCATCCTATGAAGGCCACCCATCGTATGGAGATTACCTCACGAAGGATGTGTAACCTCCCTAAGGATGGGTAACCTACTTTAGGATGGGTAACCTCCTTTAGGATGGGTACCCTCTCTTAGGATGGGTGACCTAACATAGGATGGGTAACCTCCCTTAGGGTGGATGACCTCCCGTAGGATAGGTGACCTCTCGTAGGATGGGTAACCTTACTTAGGATGGGTAACCTCCCTAAGGATGGGTGACCTCCCATAGGATGGGTGACCCATAGGATGGGTGACCTCCCTAGGATGGATATCCTCCATTTGGATGATTGACCTCCCGTAGGATGGGTGACCTCCCTAGGATGGGTAATCTCCCGTAGGATGGGTGACCTATAGGATGGGTAACCTCCCTTAGGATGGGTAACCTCCCTTAGGATGGGTACCCACTTTAGGATTGGAAACCTCCTTTAGGATGGGTACCCTCTCTTAGGATGGGTGACCTAACATATGATGGGTAACCTCCCGTAGGATGGGTGACCTCTCGTCGGATGGGTAACATTACTTAGGATGGGTGACCTCCCATAGGATGGGTGACCTCCCATAGGATGGGTGACCTCCCATAGGATGGGTGACCTCCCTAGGATGGATATCCTCCATTTGGATGATTGACCTCCCGTAAGATGGGTGACCTTCCTAGGATGGGTAACGTCCCGTATGATGGGTGAGCTATAGGATGGGTAGCCTCCATTTGGAGTGTGACCTCCCTTAGGATGGGTAACCACCCTTAGGATGGGTAACAACCCTTAGGATGGGTAACCTCTCTTAGGATGGGTAACCTCTCCTAGGATGGGTGACCTCCATTTGGATGGGTAACATCTCTTAGGATGGGTAACCTCTCGTAGGATGGGTGACATCCCGTAGGATGGGTAACCTCTCGTAGGATGGATAACCTCCCAAAGATGGGTAACTTTCCAAAGGATGGATGACCTCCCTAGGATGGATAGCCTCCCTAGGATGGGTGACCTATAGGAGGAAGGGTGACCTCCCGTAGGATGGATAACCTCCCGTAGAATGGGTGAAAACCCGTATGATGGGTGACCTCTCATAGTGTGGGTAACCTCCATAGGATGGGTAACCTCCCTAGGATTGGTGCGAGTGACCTCCCTAGGATGGGTAACCTCCCATCGGATGGGTAACCTCCATGGGAGGTTACCCATCCTATGGGAGGTCACCTGTCCACCGGGAGGTTACCCATCCTATGAGAGGTTACCCATCCTAAGAGAGATTACCCATCCTACGAGAGGTCATCCATCCTACATGAGGTCACCCATTCTATGAAAGTCACCCATCCTAAGGGAGGTCACCCATCCTAGAGAGGTTACCCATCCTATGAAGGTCACCCATCGTATGGAGGTTACCTCACGAAGGATGTGTAACCTCCCTAAGGATGGGTAACCTACTTTAGGATGGGTAACCTCCTTTAGGATGGGTACCCTCTCTTAGGATGGGTGACCTAACATAGGATAGGTAACCTCCCTTAGGGTGGGTGACCTCCCGTAGGATAGGTGACCTCTCGTAGGATGGGTAACCTTACTTAGGATGGGTGACCTCCCTAAGGATGGTTGACCTCCCATAGGATGGGTGACCTCCCTAAGGATGTGTGACCTCCCATAGGATGGGTGACCCATAGGATGGGTGACCTCCCTAGGATGGATATCCTTCATTTGGATGATTGACCTCCCGTAGGATGGGTGACCTCCCTAGGATGGATAACCTCCCGTAGGATGGGTGACCTATAGGATGGGTAACCTCCCTTAGGATGGGTAACCTCCCTTAGGATGGGTAACCCACTTTAGGATGGGTAACCTCCTTTAGGATGGGTACCCTCTCTTAGGATGGGTGACCTAACATATGATGGGTAACCTCCCGTAGGATGGGTGACCTCTCGTCGGATGGGTAACATTACTTAGGATGGGTTACCTCCCTAGGATGGATATCCTCTATTTGGATGATTGACCTCCCGTAGGATGGGTGACCTCCCTAGGATGGGTAACGTCCAGTAGGATGGGTGAGCTATAGGATGGGTAACCTCTATTTGGATGTGTGACCTCCCTTAGGATGGGTAACCACCCTTAGGATGGGTAACCTCTCTAAGGATGGGTAACCTCTCCTAAGATGGGTGACCTCCATTTGGATGGGTAATATCTCTTAGGATGGATAACCTCTCGTAGGATGGGTGACATCCCGTAGGATGGGTAACCTCTCGTAGGATGGATAACCTCCCAAGGATGGGTAACTTCCCAAAGGATGGATGACCTCCCTAGGATGGATAACCTCCCTAGGATGGGTGACCTATAGGAGGATGGGTGACCTCCCGTAGGATGGGTAACCTCCCGTAGAATGGGTAAAAACCCGTATGATGGGTGACCTATCATAGGATGGGTAACCTCCATAGAATGGGTAACCTCCCTAGGATTGGTGCGAGTGACCTCCCTAGGATGGGTAACCTCCCATCGGATGGGCAACCTCCATGGGAGGTTACCCATCCTATGGGAGGTCACCTGTCCACCGGGAGGTTACCCATCCTATGAGAGGTTACCCATCCTAAGAGAGGTTACCCATCCTACGAGAGGTCATCCATCCTACATGAGGTCACCCATCCTATGAAAGTCACCCATCCTAAGGGAGGTCACCCATCCTAGAGAGGTTACCCATCCTACGAAGGTCACCCATCGTATGGAGGTTACCTCACGAAGGATGGGTAATCTCCCTTAGGATGGGTAACCTCTTTTAGGATGGGTAACCACCTTTAGGATAGGTACCCTCCCTTAGGATGGGTGACCTCGTGTATGATGGGTAACCTCCCTTAGGATGGGTGACCTCCTTTAGGAT
Organism: Iris macrosiphon; assembly: GCA_036927795.1. Lineage (NCBI taxonomy): Eukaryota > Viridiplantae > Streptophyta > Magnoliopsida > Asparagales > Iridaceae > Iris > Iris macrosiphon. Next base: position 210,986 of record JAYESA010000272.1, read on the forward strand.
GGGCAACCTTCCTTAGGATGAGTGACCTTCCTTAGGATGGGTAACCTCTCTTAATATGGGTAACCTCTCGTATAATGGGTAATCTCTAGCAAGATGGGTAACCTCCATAGGATGGGTGAACTCCATTAGGATGGGTAACCTCCATAGGATGGATGAACCTCTAGTAGGATGGGTAACCTCCCTAGGTTGGGTGACCTCCAGTAGGATGGTAAACCTCCCTAGGATGGGTAACCTCCCATAGGATGGATAACCTACCTGGGATGGGTGACCTCCATTTCAATGGGTAACCTCCCTTGGGATGGTTGACCTCCCTTTCGATGGATAACCTCCCTAGCATGGGAAACCTCCCATAGGTTGGGTAACCTACCTAGGATGGGTAACTTTCCTAGGATGGGTACTCATCCTAAGGAGGTCACCCATCCAACGGGAGGTCAGCCATCCTAGGGAGGTCTCCCATCCTACGTGATGTCACCCATCCAAATGTAGGTCACCCATCCTAAGGGAGATCACCCATCCTACATGTGGTTACCCATCCTAGGGAAGTCACCCATCCTACGGGAGGTCATCCATCCTACAGGGGGTAACCCATCCTATGAGATGTTACCCATCCTAATAGAGGTTACCCATCCAAATGGAGGTCATCGATCCTAGGGGAGATTACCAATCCTACGGAAGGTTACCCATCTTAGGAAAGTCACCCATCCCACGGGAGGTCACCCATCCTACGAGATGTTACCCATCCTAAGAGAGGTCACCCCTCCAACGAGAGGTTACCCATCCAATGAGAGGTTACCCATCCTAAGAGAGGTTACCCATCCTAAGGGAGGTCACCTCGTGTATGATGGGTAACCTCCTTTAGGATGGGTGACCTCCTTTAGGATGGGTGACCTCCCTTAGGATGGGTAACCTCTCTTAGGATGGGTAATCTCCCGTTGGATGGGTAACCTCCCATAGGATGTGTGACCTTCCTAGGATGGGTAACCTCCCGTAGGATGGGTAACCTCTCTTAGGATGGGTAACCTCTCGTAGGATGGGTAACCTCCACAGGATGGGTGAACTCCATTAGGATGGGTAACCTCCATGGGATGGGTGAACTCCCTTAGGATGGGTAACCTCCATAGTATGGGTGAACTCCCTTAGAATGGGTGACCATCCTAAGGGTATGGTTACCTTTCGTATGATGGGTAACCACCCTTATGATGGGTGACCCCCCGTAGGATGGGCGACCTCCCTAGGATGGGTAACCTCCCGTAGGATGGGTAAACTCCATTTGGTTGGTTGACCTCCCGCAGGATGGGTGACCCCCCATAGGATGGGTAACCTCCATTTGGATGGGTTACCTCCCTAGGATGGGTAACCTCCCGTAGGATGGGTAACCTTCCTTAGGATGGGTGACCTCACGTAGGATGGGTAACCTCCTGTAGGATGGGTGTCCTCCCTAGGATGGGTAACCTCCATTTGGTTGGATAACCTCCCTAAGTATGGGTGACCTCCCGTAGGATGAGTGACTTCCGTTAGGATGGGTAACCTCTATTTGGATTGGTTATATCCGTAGGATGGGTAACCTCCCCAGGATCGGTGATCTCCCGAAGGATGGGTGACCTCTCGTAGGATTGGTGACCTCCCTTAGGATGGGTAACCTCCTTTAGGATGGGTAACCTCCCTTAGGATGGGTGACCTAACATAGGATGGGTGACCTCCCTTAGGATGGGTGACCTCTCGTAGGATGGGTAACCTACCTTAGGATGGGTGACTTGACTTTCCCTAGGATGGGTGACCCCCCGTAGGATGGATAACCTCTCTTTGGATGGGTGACCTTCCTTAGGATGGGTGACCTTCCGTAGGTTGGGTAACCTCTCGTAGGATGAGTGACCGCTCGTAGGATGGGTGACCTACCTAGGAAGGGTGACCTCCCTTAGGATGGGTAACCTCCATACGATGGGTGACCTTCATAGGATGGGTAACCTCCCTTAGGATGGGTAACCTCTATATGATGGGTAACCTCCCTTAGGATAGGTGACCTCTCGAAGGATGGGTAACCTCCCGTTGGGTGACCTCCCTTAGGATGGGTGACCTTCATAGGATAGTTTACCTCCCTAAGGATGGGTGACCTCTCATAGTATGGGTAACCTCTCTTAGGATGGGTGACCTCCCTAAGGATGGGTGACCACTCATAGGATGGGTAACCTCCCGTAGGATGGGTAACCTTTTGTACGATGAGAGACCAAACTTAGGATGGGTAACCTCCCGTAGGATGGATAACCTCCCAAATGAAGGGCAAACTCCCGTAGGATGGGTAACCTCCCTTAGGATGAGTGACCTAACTTAGGATGGGTAACCTCCCGTAGGATGGGTAACCTCCCTAGGATGGGTGACCTTCTTAGGATGGGTACTCTCTTTTAGGATGGAAGACCTCCCATAGGTTTGGTAACCTTCTTTAGGATGGGTGACCTCTCGTAGGATGGGTGACCTCACGTAGGATGGGTGACCTCCCTAGGATGGGTGACCTCCTTTAGGATGGGAGACCTCCCATAGGTTTGGTAACCTCCCTTAGGATGGATAACCTCTCGTAGTATAGGTGATCTCTCGTAAGATGGGTGACCTCCCTTAGGATGGGTGACCTATAGGATAGGTGACCTCTCGTAGGATGGGTGACCTCCCGTAGGATGGGCAACCTCCCTTAGGATAGGTGACCTCTATTAGGATGGGTAACATCCATTTGGATGGGTAACCTCTCGTAGGATGGGTAACCTCCCTAGGATGGGTTACCTCCCGTAGGATGGGTGACCTATAGGATGGGTAACCTCCCTTAGGATGGGTAACCCACTTTAGGATTGGAAACCTCCTTTAGGATGGGTACCCTCTCTTAGGATGGGTGACCTAACATATGATGGATAACCTCCCGTAGGATGTGTGACCTCTCGTCGGATGGGTAACATTACTTAGGATGGGTGACCTCCCATAGGATGGGTGACCTCCCATAGGATGGGTGACCTCCCTAGGATGGATATCCTCCATTTGGATGATTGACCTCCCGTAGGATGGGTGACCTCCCTAGGATGGGTAACGTCTCGTATGATGGGTGAGCTATAGGATGGGTAGCCTCCATTTGGATGTGTGACCTCCCTTAGGATGGGTAACCACCCTTAGGATGGGTAACAACCCTTAGGATGGGTAACCTCTCTTAGGATGGGTAACCTCTCCTAGGATGGGTGACCTCCATTTGGATGGGTAACATCTCTTAGGATGGGTAACCTCTCGTAGGATGGGTGATATCCCGTAGGATGGGTAACCTCTCGTAGGATGGATAACCTCCCAAAGATGGGTAACTTCCCAAAGGATGGATGACCTCCCTAGGATGGATAGCCTCCCTAGGATGGGTGACCTATAGGAGGATGGGTGACCTCCCGTAGGATGGGTAACCTCCCGTAGAATGGGTGAAAACCCGTATGATGGGTGACCTCTCATAGTGTGGGTAACCTCCATAGGATGGGTAACCTCCCTAGGATTGGTGCGAGTGACCTCCCTAGGATGGGTAACCTCCCATCGGATGGGTAACCTCCATGGGAGGTTACCCATCCTATGGGAGGTCACCTGTCCACCGGGAGGTTACCCATCCTATGAGAGGTTACCCATCCTAAGAGAGGTTACCCATCCTACGAGAGGTCATCCATCCTACATGAGGTCACCCATGCTATGAAAGTCACCCATCCTAAGAGAGGTCACCCATCCTAGAGAGGTTACCCATCCTATGAAGGTCACCCATCGTATGGAGGTTACCTCACGAAGGATGTGTAACCTCCCTAAGGATGGGTAACCTACTTTAGGATGGGTAACCTCCTTTAGGATGGGTACCCTCTCTTAGGATGGGTGACCTAACATAAGATGGGTAACCTCCCTTAGGGTGGGTGACCTCCCGTAGGATAGGTGACCTCTCGTAGGATGGGTAACCTTACTTAGGATGGGTGACCTCCCTAAGGATGGGTGACCTCCCATAGGATGGGTGACCCATAGGATGGGTGACCTCCCTAGGATGGATATCCTTCATTTGGATGATTGACCTCCCGTAGGATGGGTGACCTCCCTAGGATGGATAACCTCCCGTAGGATGGGTGACCTATAGGATGGGTAACCACCCTTAGGATGGGTAACCTCCCTTAGGATGGGTAACCCACTTTAGGATGGGTAACCTCCTTTAGGATGGGTACCCTCTCTTAGGATGGGTGACCTAACATATGATGGGTAACCTCCCATAGGATGGGTGACCTCTCGTCGGATGGGTAACATTACTTAGGATGGGTGACCTCCCATAGGATGGGTGACCTCCCATAGGATGGGTTACCTCCCTAGGATGGATATCCTCTATTTGGATGATTGACCTCCCGTAGGATGGGTGACCTCCCTAGGATGGGTAACGTCCAGTAGGATGGGTGAGCTATAGGATGGGTAACCTCTATTTGGATGTGTGACCTCCCTTAGGATGGGTAACCACCCTTAGGATGGGTAACCTCTCTGAGGATGGGTAACCTCTCCTAGGATGGGTGACCTCCATTTGGATGGGTAATATCTCTTAGGATGGATAACCTCTCGTAGGATGGGTGACATCCCGTAGGATGGGTAACCTCTCGTAGGATGGATAACCTCCCAAGGATGGGTAACTTCCCAAAGGATGGATGACCTCCCTAGGATGGATAACCTCCCTAGGATGGGTGACCTATAGGAGGATGGGTGACCTCCCGTAGGATGGGTAACCTCCCGTAGAATGGGTGAAAACCCGTATGATGGGTGACCTCTCATAGGGTGGGTAACCTCCATAGAATGGGTAACCTCCCTAGGATTGGTGCGAGTGACCTCCCTAGGATGGGTAACCTCCCATCGGATGGGTAACCTCCATGGGAGGTTACCCATCCTATGGGAGGTCACCTGTCCACCGGGAGGTTACCCATCCTATGAGAGGTTACCCATCCTAAGAGAGGTTACCCATCCTACGAGAGGTCATCCATCCTACATGAGGTCACCCATCCTAGAGAGGTTACCCATCCTACGAAGGTCACCCATCGTATGGAGGTTACCTCACGAAGGATGGGTAATCTCCCTTAGGATGGGTAACCTCCTTTAGGATGGGTAACCACCTTTAGGATAGGTACCCTCCCTTAGGATGGGTGACCTCGTGTATGATGGGTAACCTCCCTTAGGATGGGTGACCTCCTTTAGGATGGGCAACCTTCCTTAGGATGAGTGACCTTCCTTAGGATGGGTAACCTCTCTTAAGATGGGTAACCTCTCGTATAATGGGTAATCTCTAGCAAGATGGGTAACCTCCATAGGATGGGTGAACTCCATTAGGATGGGTAACCTCCATAGGATGGATGAACCTCCAGTAGGATGGGTAACCTCCCTAGGTTGGGTGACCTCCAGTAGGATGGTAAACCTCCCTAGGATGGGTAACCTCCCATAGGATGGATAACCTACCTAGGATGGGTGACCTCCATTTCAATGGGTAACCTCCCTTGGGATGGTTGACCTCCCTTTCGATGGATAACCTCCCTAGCATGGGAAACCTCCCATAGGTTGGGTAACCTACCTAGGATGGGTAACTTTCCTAGGATGGGTACTCATCCTAAGGAGGTCACCCATCCTACGGGAGGTCAGCCATCCTAGGGAGGTCCCCCATCCTACGTGATGTCACCCATCCAAATGTAGGTCACCCATCCTAAGGGAGATCACCCATCCTACGTGTGGTTACCCATCCTAGGGAAGTCACCCATCCTACGGAAGGTCATCCATCCTACAGGGGGTCACCCATCCTATGAGATGTTACCCATCCTAATAGAGGTTACCTATCCAAATGGAGGTCATCGATCCTAGGGGAGATTACCAATCCTACGGAAGGTTACCCATCTTAGGGAAGTCACCCATCCCACGGGAGGTCACCCATCCTACGAGATGTTACCCATCCTAAGAGAGGTCACCCCTCCAACGAGAGGTTACCCATCCAATGAGAGGTTACCCATCCTAAGAGAGGTTACCCATCCTAAGGGAGGTCACCTCGTGTATGATGGGTAACCTCCTTTAGTATGGGTGACCTCCTTTAGGATGGGTGACCTCCCTTAGGATGGGTAACCTCTCTTAGGATGGGTAATCTCCCGTTGGATGGGTAACCTCCCATAGGATGTGTGACCTTCCTAGGATGGGTAACCTCCCGTAGGATGGGTAACCTCTCTTAGGATGGGTAACCTCTCGTAGGATGGGTAACCTCCACAGGATGGGTGAACTCCATTAGGATGGGTAACCTCCATGGGATGGGTGAACTCCCTTAGGATGGGTAACCTCCATAGTATGGGTGAACTCCCTTAGAATGGGTGACCATCCTAAGGGTGTGGTTACCTTTCGTATGATGGGTAACCACCCTTAGGATGGGTGACCCCCCGTAGGATGGGTGACCTCCCTAGGATGGGTAACCTCCCGTAGGATGGGTAAACTCCATTTGGTTGGTTGACCTCCCGCAGGATGGGTGACCCCCCATAGGATGGGTAACCTCCATTTGGATGGGTTACCTCCCTAGGATGGGTAACCTCCCGTAGGATGGGTAACCTTCCTTAGGATGGGTGACCTCACGTAGGATGGGTAACCTCCTGTAGGATGGGTGTCCTCCCTAGGATGGGTAACCTCCATTTGGTTAGATAATCTCCCTAAGTATGGGTGACCTCCCATAGGATGAGTGACTTTCGTTATGATGGGTAACCTCTATTTGGATGGGTTATATCCGTAGGATGGGTAACCTCCCCAGGATCGGTGATCTCCCGAAGGATGGGTGACCTCTCGTAGGATTGGTGACCTCCCTAAGGATGGGTAACCTCCTTTAGGATGGGTAACCTCCCTTAGGATGGGTGACCTAACATAGGATGGGTGACCTCCCTTAGGATGGGTGACCTCTCGTAGGATGGTTAACCTACCTTAGGATGGGTGACTTGACTTTCCCTAGGATGGGTGACCCCCCGTAGGATGGATAACCTCTCTTTGGATGGGTGACCTCCCTTAGGATGGGTGACCTCCCGTAGGTTGGGTAACCTCTCGTAGGATGAGTGACCGCTCGTAGGATGGGTGACCTACCTAGGAAGGGTGACCTCCCTTAGGATGGATAACCTCCATACGATGGGTGACCTTCATAGGATGGGTAACCTCCCTTAGGATGGGTAACCTCTATATGATGGGTAACCTCCCTTAGGATAGGTGACCTCTCGAAGGATGGGTAACCTCCCGTTGGGTGACCTCCCTTAGGATGGGTGACCTTCATAGGATGGTTTACCTCCCTAAGGATGGGTGACCTCTCATAGTATGGGTAACCTCTCTTAGGATGGGTGACCTCCCTAAGGATGGGTGACCACTCATAGGATGGGTAACCTCCCGTAGGATGGGTAACCTTTTATACGATGAGAGACCAAACTTAGGATGGGTAACCTCCCGTAGGATGGATAACCTCCCAAAGGAAGGGCAAACTCCCGTAGGATGGGTAACCTCCCGTAGGATGAGTGACCTAACTTAGGATGGGTAACCTCCCGTAGGATGGGTAACCTCCCTAGGAGGGGTGACCTCCTTAGGATGGGTACTCTCTTTTAGGATGGAAGACCTCCCATAGGTTTGGTAACCTCCTTTAGGATGGGTGACCTCTCGTAGGATGGGTGACCTCACGTAGGATGGGTGACCTCCCTAGGATGGGTGACCTCCTTTAGGATGGGAGACCTCCCATAGGTTTGGTAACCTCCCTTAGGATGGGTAACCTCTCGTAGTATAGGTGATCTCTCGTAAGATGGGTGACCTCCCTTAGGATGGGTGACCTATAGGATAGGTGACCTCTCGTAGGATGGGTGACCTCCCGTAGGATGGGCAACCTCCCTTAGGATAGGTGACCTCTATTAGGATGGGTAACATCCATTTGGATGGGTAACCTCTCGTAGGATGGGTAACCTCCCTAGGATGGGTAACCTCCCTTAGGATAGGTAACCTCCCGTAGGATGGGTTCTCGTAGGATGGGTGACCTCCCTATGAGATTGGGTAACCTTCCTAAGTATGGGAGACCTCCCTTAGGATGAGTGACCTCCCGTAGGATGAGTGACCTCTCTTAGGATGGGCAACCTCTCTTAGGATGGGTTCTCGTAGCTTGTCTGCTTGAATGTTACCTTGTTTTCATACAAACCCCGGAAGACTACTAAGTAGTCGTTACGTGCCCGATTGATCTTGGCAAGTTATTCACTGTACAGAAATCAAGATCCAAGTATCTCGTGTACTCGTGTACTCGTGTTCCAGTGCACTCGTGTTCTCGTGTTCTTGTGCACTCGTGTTCTCGTGTTCTCGTGTATCTCGTGATAATTGAAAGACCCGAAAGAAAGTGCATGTCGCGGACAACTCGGAAATGAGGTATAGTTCCACGGACGGTCACCGGGGCACTGGGGCCGATCCAATCCGGATGGAACTTCACGTGTGGTCCCTCGTATTCGGGCGAGTGGTTTGTAGCGCCTCGTGTACTTACGTTGCATTCCACTTTCCCGGGACCACATCACGTGTGTAGTCCATCGTGTGCGGGCAAGATGGTTTGTAGCGCATCGTGTACTTTATTGCATTCCATCTTGGCCTTGGACTACTTCATGTGCAATCCATCGTGTACGGGCAAGATGGTTCGTAGCGCATTGTGTGCTCTCGCTGCGTCCCATTCTCGTCTGGGATTAGTCCTTTATGGCTATGCCAGCGACTCATGTTCATATAGATAAGTCATCCTCGCTAAGCGGCTATCCGCGTGCGAGTCATTGCATCGCATCAAAGAACAACTGAGCACACCGAATATTGTCCCGTTCAACGACCCTCGTGTTTGCATATGCTATGCTCTTGATTGCTTATACTTGTCCGTGCTTGAATTAACAATGTTTGCCTCAATGTTTGCCTTGGACAGGGAAGGAAATGGTAAGTTGGTAAGTCTCGCCGTGTTTCCTCTCATGTTGCATGGCGCACTGCCCGACACGTTAGGCTATTCAATATGTGCATGAAACTGATTCTAAGGCAACTAGAAAGATAACTTAATAGTTGGTGCATGGAACTTATATTACGTGTTTGGATTTGTCGAGCGAGCGAGTAGCTTCCCCACCAGTGCATTCAATGTACTGATAATCTACCAGTTTGTGTGCAGGGTGCGGGAGAACCTCGTTCGGTGCGGATGCCTCCTTCGTACGTGCTAAGGCCAGGAGTTCCCTCTGAAGTCTTGCAACGGTGCGTCCGGAATAGAAGCACATATACAAGACATAATGTTGGAACATAGCCCGAACTCGCCTGAACATCGCATGTACAATCATTCCACAGTTGTAGCCACTTGGCACGCTTTTACTGTTTCAGAGAGAGAGGCTTGAGCGACTTGTAATCCCGGCTATACGCCGCCTGTAACACATGTTTATATCAATAAAGAGCTTGATTTACTTCAACTTGTGTTTCAATGCTTCCGCTATATTGTCAACTCAGAGAACTTGTTACCGATCGCTATGCGTTCATGACTCCGCTGCACTCGAACAATCTGTGCGACTCTGTGGCTTAGAACTCTTATCGCCAGCCAATGAATCACGGCCTTGCACGGGCGCGGTTCACGCTCGTGCGACATCACGTCCGGATGGGTCAAGCGATCATTCCGCGGGAGCGCTGGCGAGGGTGATTCCCGCCTAGCGGGAACGGTCGATTGCCTGCTGGAGATTGGGGCGTGACATAGTGGTATCAGAGCCTGGCTTCTACGCCTTTGGACTTCGATTCGATATCTCTGTTTCAAAAGCTCGTTTGTGGGTTATGTGCACGCTCTCTCTCAATGCCTCGATGGGATATTCCAACAATAAGTCTAAATACTTTCAAAATACGTTTTGAATGATATGATTGCTTGTCTGGTTGTATGCTGCGAGTGGCCTTTGTACCAACCTGTATGAACCCTTGTGAGTATCGCTAGTAGCTTGTCCGATTTTTACTAACTCTAAGTTTGGTTGAATGCATCTATTTGAGTGACGCCTTAAACTAGTGCACCATCCAAGACTTAAGAAAAGGTGAAACTCGAGTGTTGAGACTTCGCTATCACTAAGCTGGTTGACGTGCTCACACTAGAAATGCATGTCGAAGGTGCGCACGATCCAGTCTAAGCGATATGCTGATTTCGACGCTTGTGCAAGTGAATATCCAAATGAACAAGTACAACAACTTGTCTAGGATTGCCTCAACCCTAGATTACTGCTTGTCCTCAGTAAGTCTCGAGGACAAGACTTTTTCTGAGTTGGGTAGGATGTAACACCCCGTTCCGCTCAAGCGGACTGCCGTCTCAAACGGCAATAGTACAGCTGTCCCGACCCGCTTTGCCTCAAACAAAAAAAAAGCAAAGGATATCCAGACTTGTCCCTATAGGAAATCAACTTCGGCTTCAGAGGCTCGCTTGACGTATCGCTCTACCGAGGCGAATCATCGCTAAGGTGGGTGGCTACGGTGAACTTGTCTTTGCTTAGCCAGCACACATAAAATCTGGAATATTCATGCTAGCCGCTAGGTGATTCACCCCCTGCATGCTAATAAATCCAACGCACCTAGCTAAGGGAATAATCCCAACTTGTATTGCTTATGCTAGAACATGGAAATGAAACACTGCTTTTATGTACATATGTTCATACCCTTGCATGCTGCCCTAGAACGTGTTACTCGGGAAAGTCCCTAACGATCTCGCTTCTCGGCTTACCTTCGGGCCCGAGCAACTTAAATATTGTATTTATACAATGCATGCTTGTCTGCTTGAATGTTACCTTGTTTTCATACAAACCCCGGAAGACTACTAAGTAGTCGTTACATGCCCGATTGATCTTGGCAAGTTATTCACTGTACAGAAATCAAGATCCAAGTATCTCGTGTACTCGTGTACTCGTGTTCCAGTGCACTCGTGTTCTCGTGTTCTTGTGCACTCGTGTTCTCGTGTTCTCGTGTATCTCGTGATAATTGAAAGACCCAAAAGAAAGTGCATGTCGCGGACAACTCGAAAACGAGGTATAGTTCCACGGACGGTCACCGGGGCACTGGGGCCGATCCGATCCGGATGGAACTTCACGTGTGGTCCCTCGTATTCGGGCGAGTGGTTTGTAGTGCCTCGTGTACTTACGTTGCATTCCACTTTCCCGGGACCACATCACGTGTGTAGTCCATCGTGTGCGGGCAAGATGGTTGGTAGCGCATCGTATACTTTGTTGCATTCCATCTTGGCCTTGGACTACTTCATGTGCAATCCATCGTGTACGGGCGAGATGGTTCGTAGCACATTGTGTGCTCTCGCTGCGTCCCATTCTCGTCTGGGATTAGTCCTTTATGGCTATGCCAGTGACTCATGTTCATATAGATAAGTCATCCTCGCTTAGCGGCTATCCGCGTGCGAGTCATTGCATCGTATCAAAGAACAACTGAGCATACAGAATATTGTCCCGTTCAACGACCCTCGTGTTTGCATATGCTATGCTCCTGATTGCTTACACTTGTCCGTGCTTGAATTAACAATGTTTGCCTCAATGTTTGCCTTGGACAGGGAAGGAAATGGTAAGTTGGTAAGTCTCGCCGTGTTTCCTCTCATGTTGCACGGCGCACTGCCCGACACGTTAGGCTATTCAATATGTGCATGAAACTGATTCTAAGGCAACTAGAAAGACAACTTAATAGTTGGTGCACGGAACTTATATTACGTGTTTGGATTTGTCGAGCGGGCGAGTAGCTTCCCCACCAGTGCATTCAATGTACGGATAATCCACCAGTTTGTATGCAGGGTACGGAAGAACCTCGTTCGGTGCGGATGCCTCCTTCGTACGTGCTAAGGCCAGGAGTTCCCTCTGAAGCCTTGCAATGGTGCGTCCGGAACAGAAGCACATATACAAGACATAATGTTGGAACATAGCCCGAACTCGCCTGAACATTGCATGTACAATCATTCCACAGTTGTATCCACTTGGCACGCTTTTACTGTTTCAGAGAGAGAGGCTTGAGCGACTTGTAATCCCGGCTATACGTCGCCTGTAACACATGTTTATATCAATAAAGAGCTTGCTTTACTTCAACTTGTGTTTCAATGCTTCCGCTATATTGTCAACTCAGAGAACTTGTTACCGATCGCTATGCGTTCATGACTCCGCTGCACTCGGACAATCTGTGCGACTCTGTGGCTTAGAACTCTTATCGCCAGCCAATGAATCACGGTCTTGCACGGGCACGGTTCACGCTCGTGCGGCATCACGCCCGGATGGGTCAAGCGATCGTTCCGCGGGAGCGCTGGCGAGGGTGATTCCCGCCTAGCGGGAACGGCCGATTGCTTGCGGGAGATCGGGGCGTGACAGGTAGCCTCTCGTAAGATGGGTGACCTCCCGTTAGATGAGTGACCTCCCTTAGGATGGGTGACCTCTATTAGGATGGGTAACCTCCATTTGGATGGGTAACCTCTCGTAGGATGGGTAACCTCCCTTAGGATGGGTAACCTTCCGTAGGATGGATTCTCGTAGGATGGGTGACCTCCCTATGAGATTGGGTAACCTCCCTAAGTATGGGAGACCTCCCTTAGGATGGGTGACCTCCCGTAGGATGAGTGACCTCTATTAGGATGGGCAACCTCTCTTAGGCTGGGTAGCCTCTCGTAGGATGGGTGACCTCCCGTAGGATGAGTGACCTCCCTTAGGATGGGTGACCTTCCATAATATGGGTGACCTTCCTAGGATGGGTAACCTCCCTTAGGATGGGTAACCACCCTTAAAATGGGTGTCATCCCATAGGATGGGTAACCTCTCGTAGGATAGGTAACCTCCCTTAGGATGGGTGACCTTTCGTAGGATGGGTAATCTCCCATAGGATGAGTGACCTATTTCCATTAGGATGGGTGACCTCCCGTAGGATGGGTAACCTCCATTTGGATGGGTTACCTCCCTAGGATGGATAACCTCCCTTAGGAAGGGTAACGACCCTTAAGACGGGTGACATCACATAGGATGGGTAACCTCCCTTAGGATGGGTAACTACCCTTAAGATGGGTGACCTCCTGTAGGATAGGTAACCTCTCGTAGGATGGGTAACCTCCATTCTGTTGGGTAACCACCCGTAGGTTGGGTAACCTCTCCTAGGATGGGTAACCTCCCTTAGGATGGGAGACCTCCCGTAGGATGGGTAATATCCCGTAGGATGGGTGACCTCTCGTAGGATGGGTGACCTCCCTAGGATGGGTAACCTCCCTAGGATGGGTGACCTCCTTTTTATGGGTGACCTCCCTAGGATAGGTGACCTCCCTTAGGATGAGTGACCTACCGTAGGATAAGTGACCTCCCTTAGGATGGCTGGCCTCCCTGGGTAACCTCTCATAGGGTGGGTGACCTCCATTTGGATGGGTAACCTCTCTTAGGATAGGTAACCTCCCTTAGGATGGGTGACCTTCATAGGATGGGTAACCTTCCTTAGGATGGGTGACCTTCATAGGATGGGTAACCTATATACGATGGGTGATCTTCATAGGATGGGTAACCTCCCTTAGGGTGAGTGACCTTCATAGGATGGGTAACCTTCCTTAGGATGGGTAACCTCCATTTGGATGGGTAACCAACCGTATGATGGGTAACCTCCATTTGGATGGGTTACCACCCGTATGATGGGTGACCTCTCGTAGGATGGGTAACCTCCGTTATGATGGGTAACCTCCATTAGGATGGGTTACCCATCCTAAGGGAGGTTACCTATCATATGAAGGTCACCCATCATATTGAGGTTACCCATCCTACGGGAGGTTATCCATCCTAGGGAGGTTACCCATCCTATGAAGGTCACCCATCCTAAGGGAGGTTACCCATCCTCTGGTAGGTCACCCATCCTAGGGATGTTACCTATCCTAGGGAGATTACTCATCCTACGGGAGGTTACCCATCCTAAGGAGGTTATCCATCCTACGGAAGATCACTCATCCTAAGGGAGGTTACCCATCATATGAAGGTCACCCATCGTATGGAGGTTACCCATCCGGAGGTCACCCATCCTACGGGAGGTCATCCATCCTAAGGGAGGTTACCCATCATATGAAGGTCACCCATAGTATGGAGGTTACCCATCCTATGGGAGGTTACCCATCCTAAGGGAGGTTACCCAACCTAAGGGAGGTAATCCATCCAAGGGAGGTTAACCATCCTAAGGGAGGTTACCTTCATATGATGGGTGATATCCCATAGGATGGGTAACCGCCCTAGGATGAGTGACCTCCTTTAGGTGGGGTAACCTCTATAGGATGGGTAACCTTTCTGTAAACTCCCTCACCCAAAATAGGTATTTTGTGTATATTTTATATTGTTATATTTATTATAGATGTTGAATTTATTTAGAGTATTCTCTTAGTTAATTAGAAAATAATTTTTTTTTAGTATATTTACTTATATAAATATTTATTTAGAATTATTTTTAGGCTATTTTAGATTATTGAGATTTTTCCATAAATTTTAGTTAATTAAAAATTAGTAACACTAATTTTCTAGGACTTTGAAGGATTTATTTTATGTTCAAACTTAATTAAAAATATTCCAAAATTTTCTTTTAGGTTCTAAATAGTCAAATATATTTTCTAGAATTTTCTGGGAATTTTCGAAATATTTTAGTATTTATTGGGAGTTATTTAGACTAATAACTAATTTTTAGGACTTGTAGAATTTATTGTGTAAGACCAGGAATATAGAATGGACTCACGTTATTTTCTAGGGTTTATAATATTACTATATATTTTCTGGAATTATTTCAAAATTTTTGGAATAATGTTAGTATTTATTTTTAGTTAAATGGATAAAACTAATGTTTAGAGCTTCTCCTAATTATAGTAGTAAACTTATGAATATAAAATTGTCCTAAATATTTTTCTAGGGTTTATAGGTTCAAAATATATTTTATGTAATTTTTTCAGATTTTTATGATTATTTTTAATATTTATTTGGAGTTATTTAGATTTAAAATGACTTAAATAATGTTTTGATAAAGTCAAATAAAAAATAAATAATATAACAAAAACCTTCCAATCAGATTCTGACATGTGTCAGCCTATAAATATCCATTCAGCCGCAGGTACATCCCTATATATATATTATTATAACCCTAATTATCCCATTATTTTAGAGAGAGAGAGATTTTGGAGAATTGCCATCTAGGGTTCCTTCATCTTCCACAAGTCATTGTGCATAGCTCCGGACTCCAAATGAGGCCTATTTTCTTGTGTTAGAAAGATATTGAGGTTAGATTTCTTATTATGTAATTTATTTTATGAAATTATGATTATTAAATTCTGAAAAATTCGTAGAGCACAGCATGTCCGAAAATAGACGTGTTTTAATATTTTCATGATTTCGGGAGAACCAGGAATCAGAATCATGAACCGTTTAAAGTTTTGGAAAGATAATGTCGAGATCATTGACATATATTTTTCCCAGAATTTAATACTAAGTATTTATATACTATTAATTCTGTAGAACTTTTTGGTTAGAATTTAACCATCGGTGCACAATACAAAATTTGTATGTGCCATAATTCCCAAACGAATTTGAATTCGAACGAGCCATAAATTCCAGCACATTTTAGACGCTGAAATCTACAGAAAATCATGCATGAAACTTGAGTTTGTGTCGGTTGACTTTTCGGTCAATAGATTGCCTCGATTTGCGTGCCATGAGTCTCGAGTTGATAAAATTCAGTTTCTTTGGACAAAATTTAGGAATTAACATAAAAATCAGAATAATAAGATTAAAATAGGATTTTAGAGTAATTATTCCAGAATTAAATAAATTAAAATAAATTATCTTTTGACGTGATAAATTTGTAATACATAGGCTATTTGGACTGTGACTTGGACTCTGATTCATACCAGCAGCAGTACCCCAGGCAAGATACCTTGCCAAATTGCTTACAGTATTTTGCATGCTTAGTATATTTCTGTGTATTTATTGCATTTCTATTTATTCTTGCATGTGTAGTTTTCTTTCAGTCATTACTATATATTAGATATGTTGACACACACATGGCACTTAGTATCATAGAGGACAATCATTAGGCGTATGGGCTTTTAACCACTCTGGTAACACCGTAGTCACTAGCACGCACTATGGTGGGTCGTGTCCGATAGTCGCTACCCCCGCGGTATGTCGATTGATGGAGTCCGAGGGTCGCTACCCCCGCGGTATGTCGGCTGATGATGTCCACTGACGAGCGTGAGGTTGTGAGGATTAGATCGAGTAGCCTACCCTTGCCCATACGTTGAAAAGTTGTCCTCATTTGCATTCATATAGATTGTCCTGTACAGCGTACTTATCTATTTTCAAATATGATGCATGTTTACTGTATTCAAATTGGCTCGTATTTTCTGTATCTTGTTACGTCCCTCTGAGGACCTGGTTCTCTGCCAGGTGTATCTGTTCTTGAGTAATTACAGGAGCACAAATTTGGATGATTACTTGTGTTACGAGGATGTCTTCTCTTCGAGCCCATGGT
Source organism: Iris macrosiphon (assembly GCA_036927795.1). Lineage (NCBI taxonomy): Eukaryota > Viridiplantae > Streptophyta > Magnoliopsida > Asparagales > Iridaceae > Iris > Iris macrosiphon. Next base: position 227,519 of record JAYESA010000272.1, read on the forward strand.
CGTTAGCTGGTATTCCTATATTGTATTTGTTGTGTTGTACTTTTTCATTCGAGTTGGTAGTAGATTTGTTTCCATCCAACTATCATCCTTAGATATTTATGTTGAGATCTAGTTATATAGATGCTAGTTATTATTTATATCTGATTTTCGCGGATGAGATTTAGATTATACCCTGTGACTTGTGATACATTTTATACCACTTGTGGACTTGATATTCATATTACAGCGTACGTGTGGATTTGGTTTCCATATATTGGAGTTGCCATATCTATGCGGCTGGCATGCTTACGTGTCCTAGTCCTACGTATTTTTGGGACTGGGACGTGACACTTTCTTAGGATGGGTGACCTCCCTTAGGATGGGCAACCTCCCGTAAGATGGGTGACATATAGGATGGGTGACCTATCGTAGGATTGGTGACCTCCCTTTGGATGGATGACTTTCCTAGGATGGTTGACCTCCCTTAGGATGGGTAAACTCCCTTAGGATGGGTAACCTCCGGATGGGTGACCTCATGTAGGATGGTTGACCTCCATTTGGATGGGTGACCTTCCGTAGGATGAGTGAACTTCATATGATAGGTAACCACCCTTTGGATGGGTGACCTCCCTAGGATGGGTGACCTTTCGTAGGATGGGTGACCTCCATTTGGATGGGTAACATCAATTTGGATGGGTGACCTCCCGTAGGATGGGTGACCTCCATTTGGATGGGTAACCTCCATTTGGATGGGTGACCTCCCATAGGATGGGTGATGTCCCTTAGGATTGGTAACCTTACGTAGGATGGGTGACCTCCCGTAGGATGGTTATCCTCAATTAGGATGGGTGACCTCCTTTAACATGGGTAACCTCCATTAGGATGGGTAATCTCCTGTAGGATTGGTAAACTCCTTTAAGATGGTTAACCTCCCGTAGGATGGGTAACCTAACATAGGATGGGTGACCTCCCATAGGATGGGTGACCTCCCATATGATGGGTGACCTAACATAGGATTGGTAACCTCCCTAGGATAGGTGTCATCCCGTAGGATGGGTGTCCTCCCTAGTATGGGTAACCTCCCAAAGAGAGGTCCCCCATCCTCACCTCCCTAGGATGGGTAACCTCCCAGTGACCTCCCGTAGGATGGGTGACCTCCCTAGGATGGGTGACCTCCCTAGGATGGGTAACCTCCATACGATGGGTGACCTTCTTAGGATGGATAATTTCCCATAGGATGGGTAACCTCTATATGATGGGTAACCTCCCTTAGGATAGGTGACCTCTCGAAGGATAGGTAACCTCCTGTTGGGTGACCTCCCTTAAGATGGGTGACCTTCATAGGATGGTTTACCTCCCTAAGGATGGGTGACCTCTCATTATATGGGTAACCTCTCTTAGGATGGGTGACCTCCCTAAGGATGGGTGACCACTCGTAGGATGGGTAACCTTCCGTAGGATGGGTAATCTCTTGTACGATGAGTGACCAAACTTAGGATGGGTAACCTCCCGTAGGATGGATAACCTCCCAAAGGAAGGGCAAACTCCCGTAGGATGAGTGACCTAACTTAGGATGGGTAACCTCCCGTAGGATGGGTAACCTCCCTAGGATGGGTGACCTCCCTAGGATGGGTACTAAGGGAGGTTACCCATCCTACGGGAGGTTACCCATCTTACGGGAGGTTATCCATCCTATGGGAGGTCAACCATCCTACGAGAGGTCATCCATCCTAAGGGAGGTCATCCATCCTACGGGAGGTCACCCATCCTAAGGGAGGTTACCCATCCTATGAGAGATCATCCATCCTATGAAAATTACCAATCGTTTGGAGGTTATCCATCCTATAAAGGTCAGCCATCCTAAGGGAGGTTACCCATCATAAGGGAGGTTAGGATGGGTAACCTTCCTAGGATGGGTGACCTCCCTTAAGATGGGTAACCTCTATTTGGATGGGTAACCTCTCGTAGGTTGGGTAACCTCCCTAGGATGGGTGACCTCCAGTAGGATGGGTGGCATCCCTTAGGATGGGTAACCTCTCATAGGATGGGTAACCTTCCCTTAGGATGGGTGACCTCTCGCAGGATGGGTAACCTCCCTACGATTGGTGACCTCCCTTAGGATGGGTAACCTCCCTAGGATCGGTAACCTCTCTTCGGATGGGTGACCACCCGTAGGATGTGTGACCTACCTTGGATGGGTAACGTCCCTTAGGATTGGAGATATCCCGTAGGATGGCTGACCTCCCGTAGGTCATCTATCATACGTGAGGCCATTCATCCTACGGGAGGTTACCCATCCTACGGGAGGTAACCCATCCTAAGGGAGGTAACCCATCCTATGGGAGGTTACCAATCCTACGGCAGGTCACCCATCCTAGGGAGGTTACCCATCATAGGGAGGTTACCCATCCTAAGGGAGGTCACCCATCCTACGGAAGGTTACCCATCCTACGAGAGGTTACCCTTCCTAAGGTAGGTTACACATCCTAGAGAGGTCACCCAACCAATAAGAGGTTACCCATCCTAGGGAGGTTATCCATCCTAAGCAAGGTCACCCATCCTCAAGGTGGTTACCCATCCTAAGGGAGATAACCCATCCTAAGGGAGGTCACCAATCCTATGAGCGGTTACCCATCCTAAGGGAGGTTACCCATCCTATGAGAGGTCATCCATCCTACGAGAGATTACCCATCCTAGACAGGTCACCCATCCTAAGCGAGGTTACCCATCCTAAGGGAGGTCACCCATCCTAAGCGAGGTCACCAACCTAAGAGAGGTCTCCTATCCTAAGGGAGGTTACCTATCATAAGGTCGGTTACCTATCTTAGGGAGGTCACCCATCCTACCGGCGGTCACCCATCTTACGGGAGGATACCCATCCTAAGGGAGGTTACCCATACTACGGGAGGTCACCCATCCTACGGGAGGTCACCCATACTTAGGGAGGTTACCCATTCTATGGGAGTTTATCCATCCTACGGGTGGTTACCCATCCAAATGGAGGTTATCCATCTTTTTGGGAGTTTATCCATCCTATGGGATATCACCCATCCTACGAGAGGTTACCCATCCTACGTGATAGGTAACCTCCGGATGGGTGATCTCCCTAGGATGGGTAACCTCCGTATGGGTGACCTCCCGTAGGACGGTTAACCTCCCTTAGGATGGGCGACCTTAATAGGATGGGTAACCTCCCATAGTATGGGTAACCTCCTTAAATATGGCTGAACTCCCTTAGGATGGGTAACCTCCCATAGGATGGGTAATCTCTCATAGGATGGGTAACCGTATGGGTGACCTCCCTTAGGATGGATGTCCTCCCTTAGGATGGGTGACCTCCCGTAGGGTGGGTGACCTCCCGTAGGATGGGTGACCTCCCTAAGATGGGTAACATCCCTTAGGATAGGGGACCTCTCTTAGGTTGGTGACCTCGCTTAAGATGGGTGACCTCCCTTAGGATGGGTGACCTCCCAATGATGGGTAACCTATCATAGGATAGATGACCTCCATTAGGATGGGTAATATCTCGTAGGATGGGTGACCTTTCGTAGGATGGGTGACCTCCCTTAGGATGGGTAACCTCTCTTAGGATGGGTGGCCTCGCTTAGGATGGGTGACCTCCCTAGGATATGTAATCTCTCGTAGGATGGGTGACCTCTCGTAGGATGGGTAACCTCCCTTAGGATGGGTAACCTCTCGTAGGATGGGTGACCTCCCTTTGGATGGGTAACCTCCCTAGGATGGGTGACATCCCTTAGGATGGGTAACCTCCCTTAGGATGGGTGACCTCCTGTAGGATGGGTGACCTCCCTAGGATGGGTAACCTCCCTTAGGATGGATGATCTCCCGTAGGATGGCTGACCTCTCGTAGGTCTTCTATCATACGTGAGGTCAATCATCCTACAGGAGGTTACCCATCCTACGGGAGGTCACCCATCCTAAGGGAGGTTACCCATCCTACGGGAGGTCACCCATCCTAAGGGAGATTACCCATCCTACGGGAGGTCACCCATCATACGTGAGGTTACCCATCCTATAGGAGGTCACCCATCCTAGGGAGCTTTCCCATCCTAGGGAGGTCACCCATCCTAAGGGAGGTCACCCATCCTACGAGAGGTTTCCCATCCTAACGGAGGTTACCCATCCTACGAGTGGTCACCCATCCTACGAGAGATTACCAATCCTAGGGAGGTCACTAATCCTAAGCGAGGTCACCCATCCTAAGGGAGGTTACCCATCTTAATGGAGATCACCCATCCTAAGGGAGGTCACCCATCCTACGGGAGGTCACCCATCCTACGAGAGGTTACCCATCCTTAGGGAGGTTTCCCATCCTACTTGAGGTCACCCATCCTACGAGAGGTTATCCATCCAAGGGAGGTCAACCATCCTAAGTGAGGTCACCCATTCTAATGGAGGTCACCCATCCTAAGCGAGGTTACCAACCTAAGAGAGGTCCCCTATCCTAAGGGAGGTTACCTATCATAAGGGAGGTTACCCATCCAAGGAAGGTCACCCATCTTATGGGAGGTTACCCACCCTACGGGAGGTCACCAATCCTACAGGAGGACACCCATCCTAAGGGAGGTTAACCATCCTACGGGAGGTCACCCATCCTATGAGAGGTTACCTATACTTAGGGAGGTTACCCATCCTACGGGTAGTTACCCAACCAAATGTAGGTTATCCATCCTATTGGAGGTTACCCGTCCAACGGGATATCACCCATCCTACGAGAGGTCACCCATCCTATAGGTCACCCATCCTACGGGAGGTCAACCATACATAGGGAGGTTACCCAACCTATGAGAGGTCACCCATCATAAGGGTGGTTACCCATCCATATGGAGGTTACCCATCCTATAAGAGGTTACCCATACTATGGGATATCACCCATCCTACAAGAGGTCCCATAGGATAGGTAACCTCCCGTAGGATGGACCTCCCTAGGATGGGTAACTTCCCTTTGGATGGGTGACCTCTCGTAGGATGGGTAACCTCCCTTGGGATGGCTGACCTCTCGTAGGATGGGTAACCTCCCGTAGAATAGGTGACTTTACTTTTGCTAGGATAGGTATACTCCGGATGAGTGACCACCCTTTCGCTGGGTAACCTCCCTTGGGATGGCTGACCTCCCGTAGGATGGTTAACCTATGTTAGGATGGGTGACCTAACTTCGGATGGGTAACCTCCCGTAGGATGAGTAATTTTCATTAGGATTGGTGACCTCCCTTTGGATGGGTGACTTCCCTAGGATGGGTGACCTCCCTTAGGATGGGTAAACTCCTTTAGGATAGGTAACCTCCGGATGGGTGACCTCTCATAGGATGGGTGACCCCCCTAGGATGGGTAACCTCCATTTGGATGGGTGATATCCTGTAGGATGGGTAAACTTCCTAGGATGGGTAACCTCCCTTAGGATGGGTGACCTCCCTAAAGATGGGTGACCTCCCATAAGATGGGTGACCTATAGGATAGGTGACCTCTCATAGGATGGGTAACCACCCTTAGGATGGGTGACATCCCTTAGGATGGGTAACCTCTCGTAGGATGGGTGACCTCTGATAGGATGGGTAACCTCGCTTAGGATGGGTAACCTCCCGTAAGATGTTAACCTCCCGTAGGATGGGTAACCTCCCTTAAGATGGATGACCTCTCTTAGGATGGGTGACCTTTCTCTTAGGATGTGTAACCTCCCTCAGGATGGGTGACCTCCCGTTGGATGGGTGACCTATAGGATGGGTGACCTCTCCTGGATGGGTAATATCTCGTAGGATTGGTAACCTCCCTAGGATGGGTAACCTCTCGTAGGATGGGTGATATCCCTCCCGTAGGATGGGTGAGTTTACTTTCCCTAGAATAGGTAACCTACGGGTGGGTGACCTCCCATTCGATGGATAACCTCCCTTGGGATGACTGACCTCCCGTAGGATGGGTGACCTCCCGTAGGATGGGTAACCTCCCTTAGGATGGGTGAACTCTCGTAGGATGGGTAACCTCTCATAGGATGGGTAACCTCCCGTAGGATGGGTGACCTCCCTTAGGATGGGTAACCTCCCATAGGATGGGTGACCTCTCGTAGGATAGGTACCCACCCTTAGGATTGGTGACCTCCTGTAGGATGGGTGAGTAAACCCATCCTCCTATAGGTCACCCATCCTAGGGAGGTCACTCATCCGAAGCGTGGTTACCCATCGTCAGGAAGGTCACCCATCCGGAGGTTACCTTTCCTAAGGAAAGTAAACCCATCCTCCAATATTTTACCGATCCTAGGGAGGTTATCCCATCCTAGGGAGGTCCTTATGGAGGTCACCCATCCTAAGGGAGGTTATCCATTTTAAGGGAGGTTACCCATCCTAAGAGAGAGGTCACCCATCCTAAGAGAGAGGTCACCCATCCTAAGAGAGGTTATCCAACCTAAGGGAGGTCACCCATCCTACGGGAGGTCACCCATCCTAAGGGAGGTTACCCATCCTATGAGAGGTCACCCATCCTACGGGAAGTTACTCATCCTAAGAGAGGTCACCCATCCTACGGGAGGTCACCCATCCTACGAGAGGTTACCCATCCTACGAGAGGTTGCCTATCCTATGAAGGTCACCCATCCTACTGTAGGTCACCCATCCTACGGGAGGTCAGCCATCCCAAGGGAGGTAACCTATCGAAAGGGCGGTCACCCATCCGGATTTTACCTATCCTAGGGAAAGTAAAGTCACCCATCCTACGGGAGGGATATCACACATCCTACGAGAGGTCACCCATCCTAGGGAGGTTACCCATCCTACGAGATATCACCCATCCTACGAGACATCATCCATCCTACGAAAGGTTACCCATCCTATAGGTCACCCATCCTAAGGGAGGTAACCCATCCTAAGAGAGAGGCCACCCATCCTAAGAGAGGTCACCCATCCTACGGGAAGTCACCCATCCTAAGGAAGGTTACCCATCCTACGAGAGGTCACCCATTCTACGGGAGGTCACCCATCCTAAGGGAGGTTATCCATTCTACGGGATATCACCCATCCTACGAGATATCACCCATCATACGAAAGGTTACCCATACTATAGGTCACCCATCCTAAGGGAGATAACCCATCCTAAGAGAGAGGCCACCCATCCTAAGAGAGGTCACCCATCCTACGGGAAGTCATCCATCCTAAGGAAGGTTACCCATCCTACGAGAGGTCACCCATCCTACGGGAGGTCATCCATCTTAAGGGAGGTTACCCATCCTACGGGATATCACCCATCCTACGAGAGGTCACCCATCCTATAGGTCACCCATCCTATGGAAGGTCACCCATCCTTAGGGAGGTCATCCATCCTAAGGGAGGTTACCCATTTTTGGGAGGTTACCCATCCTACGAGATATCACCCATCCAAACGGAGGTTACCCATCCTACGAGGGGTCACCCATCCCAGGGAGGTCACCCATCCTACGAGAGGTCACCCATCCGGATGTTACCCATCCTAAGGGAGTTTGCCCATCCAAAGGGAGGTCACCCATCCTAGGGAAGTTACCCATCCAAAGGGAGGTCACCCATCCTAAGGGAAATTACTCATCCTACGGGAGGTCACCCATCCTAAGTTAGGTTACCCATCCTAACGGAGGTTACTAATTCTACGGGAGGTCAGCCATCCCAAGGGAGGTTACCCATCGAAGGGGAGGTCACCCATCCGGAGGTTACCTATCCTAGGAAAAGTAAAGTAATCCATCATACGAAACGTTACCCATGCAACGAGAGGTCAGCCATTCCAAAGGAGGTTATCCATCGAAAGGTAGGTCACCCATCCTATAGGAGGTTACCAATCCTAGGGAGGTTACCCAACCTATGATAGGTCACCCATTATACGGGTGGTTACCGATCCAAATAGAGGTTACCCATACTACGGGAGGTCACCCATCCAAAGGAGGTCACCCATCCTACGGGAGGTCACCCATCCTAGGGATGTTACCCATCCAAATGTAGGTCATCCATCCTACGAAAGGTTACCCATCCTAAGGGAGGATCCCTATCCTATGGGAGGTCACCCATCCTAGGGAGGTTACCCATCCTATAGGTCACCCATCGTATGGAGTTCCCCCATCCTACAGGATATTACCCATCGTATGGAGGTCACCCATCCTATGGAGGTTACCCATGCTAGGGAGGTCACCCATCCTAGGAAGGTTACCCATCCTAGGGAGGTAACCCATCCGGAGGTTACCCATCCTACGGGAGGTCACCCATCCGGAGGTTACCCATCCAAATGGAGGTAACCATCCTACGGGAGGTCACCCATCCAAATGGAGGTAACAATCCTACGGGAGGTCACCCATCCAAATGGAGGTAACAATCCTACGGGAGGTCATCCATCCAAATGGAGGTTACCCATCCTATGGGAGGTCATCCTACGGGAGGTCACCCATCCTAAGGAAGGTTACCCATCCTACGAGAGGTCACCCATCCAACGGGAGGTTACCCATCCTAAGAGAGGTTACCCATCCTAAGGGAAATAGGTCACTCATCTTACGGGAGGTTACCCATCCTACGGGATATCACCCATCCTACGAGGGGTCACCCATCCTAGGGAGGTTACCCATCCTACGAGATATCACCTATCCTATGAGATATCACCCATCCTATGAAAGGTTACCCATCCTACGAAAGGTTACCCATCCAACGTTATATAACCCATCCTACGAGAGGTCACCCATCCTAAGGGAGGTTACCCATCCTACGGAAGGTCACCCATCCTAAGGAGGTAACCCATCCTACGGGAGGTCACCCATCCTAGGAAGGTTGCCCATCCTACAGGAGGTCACCCATCCTAATGGAGTTCACCCATCCTAAGGAAAATATGTCACTTGTTCTATGGGAGGTTACCCATCCTATGGGATATCACCCATCCTACGAGAGGTCACCCATCCTAAGGGAGGTTATCCATCCTACGAGAGGTCACCCATCCTACGGGAGGTTACCCATCCTTAGAGAGGTTACCCATCCAAAGGAAAATAGGTCACTCATCTTACGGGAGGTTACCCATCCTACGGGATATCACCCATCCTACGAGGGATCACCCATCCTAGGGAGGTTACCCATCCTACGAGATATCACCCATCCTATGAGATATTACCCATCCTACGAAAGGTTACCCATCCTACGAAAGGTTACCCATCCAACGGGATATAAACCATCCTACGAGAGGTCACCCATCCTAAGGGAGGTTACCCATCCTACGGAAGGTCACCCATCCTAGGGAGGTAACCCATCCTACGGGAGGTCACCCATCCTAGGGAGGTTACCCTTCCTACAGGAGGTCACCCATCCTAAGGAAAATAGGTCACTCATCCTATGGGAGGTTACCCATCCTACGGGATATCACCCATCCTACGAGAGGTCATCCATCCTAAGGGAGGTTACCCATCCTACGAGAGGTCACCAATCCAAATGGAGATCACCCATCATAAGGAAATAGGTCACTCATCCTACGGGAGGATATCCATCCTACGGGATATCATCCATCCTACTATAGGTCACCCATGCTAAGAATCATGATGCCGTACGGGCCTGGGGTTACCGATGTCATGACCCGAATCCTTAGAATCGTTGGGGCGTCCCCCGAATCGTGATGCCATGCGGGCCTGGGGTTGCGCCCGCACAAGGCTAAACTATTTTACATAGCAAGCATATATTCAGAGTACGCAGATAAATTAAAACACAGATTTGAAACATGGAAAAGTTCTCTTTATTGATAATGAACATCTATTATAAACTCTTGAACGAGTCAGTTAATATGCCTCACGGGCTTACAAAAGAGTTGACTCAAAATGAGATAGCAGTCCTGTACATTATATCCCTTTACTAAACTTCAAAAGATATAGACCTCCAGGCTGGAGGATAGCTTTGCCACGGAGCTACATTTGTGTATGAAGAGTTGCAGCTTTCTGTCTTCAAAATGCTTCAAGGGACGCGGTGAAGATGCGCCAACAGCTGGACTGGATCGAGAAGACGACTTTGGCTCCTCGCTCGATTCGCCTTGGTGCGGAGAACCTGTTTCAACGAGGGTCAGCATGTCAAAACATACTGGTGAAGGCGAGCTAGCCGAACTATACCAATCAACACGTTATTTTAATGAAGCATGCATATTTGGTGGGTTTCTATCTTGCCTTAGTTCATTTACAAGTAAGCAGCATATAGAATTTACTGAAATAAACTTGTCACCGTTCGGTGGATTTTACCTGACCGTCTGAATCACCTGCACAATACTTACCATGCCTTCCCTGCCACAAAGACACAAGTTAGTATGCAATAGGTTTAAATATACACGATGATCACTGGCATGATTGCCATAGTGGACGTAGCCGAGGACAATGATAGCTTACAACGAGAGTACACGATTGAGCTGCAAGCTATCCGGTCTCGAACACGACGACTACACATGAGTTTCACCCAGATCAGATCGGTGCCAGTGCCCCAGCGACCGTCCGCAGAACCAATACCTTGTGCACAAGTTGTCCATGATCGAACACGATTAACAAGTTAACAAGTCATGCATTTGAGGCAACACGAGTGCAAGAACACGAGTACACGACAAGCAGTATTGCATAATTTATTTTGCATAGTCTTCCTGAACAATTATGCATATACAAGATGTGATCTATACTTAGCACGGTTTATCGAACATTTGTACGAACAAGCATACTATAAGATAACAGTTCACGTGTTTGATTGACAAGCATAATAACCAAGTCTATTCTCTTTTATCTTAGTTTCTTTTATTATTACTTGGTATCGTTTGATCGGGACAAAGAAGAATACAGATTTATTAGCTGTGAAGCTTGGAAGCAGGGCTAGCTAATCGGGTTGGTACCCACTCACTTCGATGTTTGGAAGGGAGAAGGAAAGAGGCGCTTCACGACTCCGCTCGTAAGCCGCCTACTGCTCGTTCACCTGCACACGAACAGCTTGATCAATACTTCTTCCTCTCTTTCCAAATCTCGAAATTGAAGTGCAGTTCAATGAACGAAAACAATAAAAATCATCGAAACCGTTCAAGGAAAATAAGCAAATCCCAAAACCAACTCAAAGCACGAAAGCAACAAGCGACATCGAAAACTGAGGCAATAAAAGATAGCAACGGAGAGGTCCCTCCTGACTCTGCCGCTAAGTCGATCCCGGGGGCATGGTCCACTGAATATGGGAATCGATTCCGAAGAAACAAATCCATAACGAGGACGAGTTCTTAATTCAATCTATCCCGATCGAACGATACCGTCTTGTGTTTTTTAGCCGCGATCCCCGTACCTGGGGAACGGGGCGCTATATCCTACCCAACTAATTGGAAGTTTCATCCCGAAACTTAAGAATATGACCTACCATTAGGGAGCATTTCGTTGGGGACGATGATCAGGAAGGTTCGAACAAAAATTTATGGCATGGCCTGATCGTCGACAAGCGAGGCATAATCCAAGTCTCAAGAGGCAGTCTTTCTTATCATGTCCAAGCTTTTTGCAGAATTGACATGTATTGCTCTAATGCTTTATTTGCTGACCACCATCATTTTGTCGCTTTGCAGCGTTGTTCCCTCTCTCGTTGCTATGGCATTTGAGAGTGTAGGTATGCACAGTACCGCTAGGAACGTGAGGATAGTGTGGTTCAAGTGATAGCACGTGATTCATGAGTTCACATATTGTACGATACTGATGAACGGCTACGTGTGCATGGATGGCAGGGCGTAGTCCACCTTCAAACCTTTTTGCTCGACTCGCTACATCAGGTAAATAGGCTCTAGCGAATTTGGAGAGTCAGTTGAATTCGGCGGAGTACTCTTTAATTGTCAAGCCGCCTTGCCTCAGTTGCACGAACTCGTTCTCCATTTGACGTTGTACTGGAGGGGGTACAAACTCCTCTCCAAACGCGGCACGAAAAGTCGTCCACGAGATTGCCTCCTCTCCGTGATCAAATTGGAGAGATCGTCGATGCACGTCCCACCAATCGTGCGCGTTGAGGCGGAGCTGTAGTTGCACGCAGGCGATGCACTTTTCTTTGGGGACCTCTAGCAGAGCGAAGTGATCTTCAAGTTCGGCCAACCAACGACTGGGTCCTCAGTCCCGTTGAATAGGGTGTTGCAGACTTTCTTGAAGTGGCCAAAGTCGAAGGCAGTCACGTCCCTCGTCCTTGGAATTTGTGGCATCTCTACTTCAAGCATGGGCTGTTCCACCGGAGTCGGCACTCTTACCGTGGAATGGTCGGAAGCAAAAGTCTGAACGATCTGTTGCAGGGCATCCACCTGCTTCTGTTGGACTGAGAATCGTGCTTCTATATTGTCTTGAAACTTGAGCTGACTCTCTTCCGCCCGCTTCTCGGCCCATTCATAGCGAGCCTCGTCCCTTTGTTGGTTTGCCTCCAACATCTGCAACATTCGTTGGACGGGATCGATGCTTGGCACGGCTCGCTGGCTCTCTGAAATTCCCGAAGTGCCCGAACTACTTCCTTGGCCTTGTGTTTCATCCGGCGTTTGCGCTGTGGATTGCGCTAGAGCCATTCCTTCAAAAGAAGGTAAATTACATTAGGATCATAATATATTATGGACTTATTGCATGAACGTATCTCATTTTGGCCTAGCGAGTTCAAGAGTTCGCACAGGAATTTGATCGTTAAGGGAACTTTTCCAACACGAAGTCTAAGGAACTTGAATTTGTGCTCTGATACCATTATGTCACGACCCGAATCCTTAGAATCGTTGGTGCGTCCCCCGAATCGTGATGCCGTACGGGCCTGGGGTTGCGCCCGCACAAGGCTAAAGTATTTTGCATAGGAAGCACATATTCAGAGTATGCAGATAAATTGAAACATAGATTTGAAACATGGAAAAGTTTTCTTTATTGATAATGAACATCTATTACAAACTGTTGAACAAGTCAGTTAATATGCCTCACGGGCTTACAAAAGAGTTGACTCAAAATGAGATAGCAGTCCTGTACATTATATCCCTTTACTAAACTTCAAAAGATATAGACCTCCAGGCTGGAGGATAGCTTTGCCATGGAGCTGCATTTTTGTATGAAGAGTTGCAGCTTTCTGTCTTTAAAATGCTTCAAGGGGCGCGGTGAAGATGCGCCAACAGCTGGACTGGATCGGAAAGACGACTTCGGCTCCTCGCTTGGTTCGCCTTGGTGTGGAGAACATGTTTCAACGAGGGTCAGCATGTCGAAACATACTGGTGAAGGCGAGCTAGCCGAACTATACCAATCAATACGTTGTTTTAATGAAGCATGCATATTTGGTGGGTTTCTATCTTGCCTTAGTTCATTTACAAGTAAGCAGCATATAGAATTTACTGAAATAAACTTGCCACCGTTCGGTAGATTTTACCTGATCGTCTGAATCACCTGCACAATACTTACCATGCCTTCCCTGCCACGAAGACACAAGTTAGTATGCAACAGGTTTAAATATACACGATGATCACTGGCATGATTGCCATAGTGGACGTAGCCGAGGACAAGGATAGCTTGCTACGAGATTACACGATTGCGCTGTAAGCTATCCGGTCCCGAACACGATGACTACACACGAGTTTCGCCCGGATCGGATTGGTGCCAGTGCCCCAACGACCGTCCGTAGAACCAATACCTTGTGCACAAGTTATCCATGATCGAACACGATTAACAAGTTAACAAGTCATGCATTTGAAGCAACACGAGTGCAAGAATACGAGTACACGACAAGCAGTATTGCATGATTTATTTTACATAGTCTTTCTGAACAATTATGCATATACAAGATGTGATCTATACTTAGCACGGTTTATCGAACATTTGCACGAACAAGAATACTATAAGATAACAGTTCACGTGTTTGATTGACAAGCATAATAACCAAGTCTATTCTCTTTTATCTTGGTTTCTTTTATTATTACTTGGTATCGTTTGATTGGGGCAAAGAAGAATGCAGATTTATTAGCTGTGAAGCTTGGAAGCAGGGCTAGCTAATCGGGTTGGTAGCCACTCACTTCGATGTTTGAAAGGGAGAAGGAAAGTGGCGCTTCACGACTCTGCTCGTAAGCCGCCTACTGCTCGTTCACCTGCACACGAATAGCTTGATCAATACTTCTTCCTCTCTTTCCAAATCTCGGAATTGAAGTGCAGTTCAATGAACGAAAATAATGAAAACCATCAAAACCGTTCAAGGAAAACAAGCAAATCCCAAAACCAACTCAAAGCACGAAAGCAACAAGCGACATCGAAAACCGAGGCAATAAAAGATAGCAGCGGAGAGGTCCCTCCTGACTCTGCCGCTAAGTCGATCCCGGGGCACGGTCCACTGAATATGGGAATCGATTCCGAAGAAACAAATCCATAACGAGGACGAGTTCTTAATTCAATCTATCCCGATCGAACGATACCATCTTGTGTTTCTTAGCCGCGATCCCCGCACCGGGGGAACGGGGCGCTACAACCGATCCTATGAAGGTCACCCATCCTTAGGGAGGTCAACCATACTTATGTAGGTTACTCAACCTATGAGAGGTCACCCATCCTACGAGAGGTTACCCATCCTACGAGAGGTTACCCAACCTATGGGTGATTACCCATCCAAATGGAGGTTACCCATCCTACGGGGGTCACCCATCCTACGGGAGGTCACCCATCCTACGGGAGGTCACCCATCCTACGGGAGGTTATCCATCCTAAGAGATGTTACCCATCCTTAGGGAGGTTAACCATCCTAAGAGAGATTACCCATCCTAAGGGAAATAGGTCACTCATCCTACGAGAGGTTACCCATCCTACGGGATATCACCCATCCTACGAGAGGTCACCCATCCTAGGGAGGTCACCCATCCTAAGGGAGGTAACCAATCCAAAAGGATGTTACCCATCTTACATGAGGACACCCATCCTTTAGGTCACCTATCCTAAGGGAGGTTACCCATACTACATGAGGTTACCCATCCTAAGGGAGGTCATCCATCCTACGGAAGGTCACCCATCCTAAGGAAAGTTACCCATTCTACGGGAGGTCACCCATCCTACGGGAGGTTACCCATCCTACGTTAGGTTACCCTTCCTAAGGTAGGTCATCCATCCAGTGGGAGGTCACCTATCCAATAGGTAATCCATCCTATGAGAGGTTACCTATCAGATAGGAGGTCACCCATCCTAAGAGCGGTTACCCATCCTACGTTAGGCTACCTATCCTATCGGAGGTCTCCCATCCAATGGGCGGTAACCTATCCTAAAGGAGGTCACCCATCCTAGGGAGGTCACCCATCCTACGGAAGGTTACCTATCCTAGGGAGGTCACCCAGGCTAGGTAGGATACCTATCCAAATAGAGGTTACCCATCCTACGGGAGGTTACCCATCCTAGGGAGGTCACCCAGCCTAGGGAGGTCACCTATCCTACGACAGGTTACCCATCCTAAGAGAGTTTACCCATCCTAAGGGAGGTTACCCATCCAAATGGAGGTTACCCAACCTGAGGGAAGTCACTCATCCTACGAGAGGTTACCCATCCTAGGTAGGTTACCCATCCTACAGGATATCACCCATCGTACGAGAGGTCACCCATCCTAAGGGAGGTTACCAATCCTATGAAGGTCACCCATCCTTAGGGAGGTTACCTATCCTAGGTAGGTTACCCATCCTACGGTATTGTCACTACCACGTTCCGAAAATAGGAGTATTTTTGACTTTTTATAATTATTAGTATTGTGGTATTTATATTAAATAATTTCTCAATATTGTATTTAAATTAAATAATTTCATGAGGTGTATTTAAATATATTATATTATAAACTGTGTTCTTAATGTCTGAGCTGGTAGACTTGACCTAGAGGCCACTAGACGAACACCTGATCGAATAATGGGGATTATGTATTTAATTGTTTTATTTTAGAATTAATTTATTGGAGGTTGTATTTAATTACCGTAATTTATTTAATTGTTGTGCGCTGTCGTTGCTTCGATATTTGGAGCGCTACCTGGCTTTTGCCTTCCAACAAATTTCACAACATTGCCCTAGACATGCCCGTCTTCCATTCTGCTATTTTTGTAACTCATAATTATGCTCTCTGTACCTTATTTTTTAGCCGCACAAAATCGTCATGGACGTTTATTTAAATCCTAAATAAATTCCAACTTTGTATCGTTGTGCATTCCAATCGAAATTGGAGGCAATCTTGACCTATTTTTTCGTCCGACCCAAATTAGGGTAATATTCTGTTCTGGGTCTTCTTCACTATTGGTATTGATGACCCGACATGATTTTGGCCCCATGTATTCCTAATTAATTTTAGAACGCCAAGTGTATCTAATTTTAATTAATTAAATTCAGAAACTCATTTCTGTGTAATTTTCCATTTATTGGGGACTTAATTGAAAAATTTCAACGAGGTGTCACCATCCTATTGGTTTAGCCAAATGAAGAAAGTAACCCCCTCATTTTCTCCATATCAAATCCTGGCCACTCAATTAAAGTGGGTACATCACCACCCTTCATTCTCATCTCACCCCTCCCTATTTAATGTCCTATCAAGCCCTAATCCCCAAAAAGAAACCTAGGGAATCTCCCAAGCTCCCCAAACCGTAGCCTCCTCCATTCCTCCATTTCTCCACTTCTTTATTTCTTCTTCTCTTCTTCTTCCCTTCTTCTCCTTCTCATTCTTTTGAATTGATGAGAGGGGGGAAACACCACCACCACCCTACAGCATCTACTCCGGCCAGGCCGACCCCCATCTCCCTCAGAGCCACCTGAACTCCAGCGGGCTCTCCACTCCACTCCGCTCCGCCGAGTCTTCCTCCAGCCCGAGCTTCTTACCCTCCTCCCTACGCCGAGCTCCATGCTGCTGGACTCCGACTGAACCCGAGCTCCTTCCAACCTATTGGACCGCCGACCTGTGCATCAACTCCGGTCGGCTGACTCGACGGCGCCGTCGAGTTCCCTTCACCCACCATTCTTCCCCGAGCTCCGATCCTCCGCTGCAGAGCGCTCGACGCGAGGTCAGCAGGCGAGGAGGTGTTCTCCGTAACCTCCTCGAGCAAGTCCGACGTCGACTACCTCGGCGAGAGCACCAAGGGGGATCTCATCATCAAGGAGGAGCATCTCGAATCTCTCGGTAAGGATGGTCAGGCTACATTAGATGGCCCAATCGAAGAGATAGCTAGGGTTGAAACTAGAGAAGCAAAGAATGGAGATCCCAAGTGATGGTTTTCGTCTGGATCACCAAGATGCCCTGAAGCAACTCTGAAGGTTGGCCTATCCACAGCGAGAAGTCCCCCTCTTAAATCAGAAGCATGGAAGGAATGGGTTTCAATGCATGCTTCGTATATGGAATTCAAGGTAGTGCTGAAGTCTACAAGAGCACAGTTAGAGCATGAGCTTGGATTAAAAGAAATATTTTCAGAATAGAGGACTTACCAGCATATAGCATGTTGAGTAGGACTGTTGGATTCTTCGATTATTTTTTTTGCTACTTCACATGAAGACTTCTACTCCTATGCTTGGGACATCGTCATCCTTTTCGGAGGGGTGCTATTCACAGTGCTCATATTCTTCCAGCAGAAGTTTGGTGGTAGCTGTTTCCCACACAAGAGATTCAGAAGTGCTGGTGGTGGTTACGAGTTGGTTTCAGTAGCTACTACTTAGATCCCCCACTGGAGACAGTTTATGCACTTCCGCAGGAAAAATGGTACGATTCTGTGTATGTATTATTATTATTATTGTATATATATATATATATATATATATATATATATATATATATGGGTGTATATTAATATTTTCATATAATATGTATTTAATAAAGTATATACTAGTATAAATTAAATTCATGTATTAGTAATTACGTATTTCCTCATATATGTTAGTATTGTATCACATTGACAATATATAAATATATATATATATATATATATATATATTTAAAATATATTTTTAGCATATGTATGAGTATACATATATATATATTGTTCAACTAGTATGAATTAGATATGTATATAAATTGGTGCATGTATATATATATATTGTAAGTACTAATGTAGTTAAAAATAGATATATGTATGTTATTATATCCCTACCAGATGACCCTAGATTGACCAGTGCCATATCTGGCAGAGCCCCTGACTTCATGGATTTGTGTGTTAGCGTAGCATCTGATACAAGTATTATTTTGATATGTCATTAGGACTGTGGGTTCCTCCAGGCGACACTCTGGAACAGGACCTCGGTATTCACCAGCTAAGGACCAAAGGCGAGTACATTCTCTGACAGTTTTCATTGTTGATTACTTCTATAAATTGTAGTGTATTACATACTTGATTCCGACACTATGGATACACGGGTTAGCACCCTAGATCCCCATCATAAGGAGTCGTGATTGGAATCCACCGTGCTAGCTGGGGATGGGAAACTATTAGTAGATTATATGATCATACCCAAACTTATCATGCATCATAGCTCACCCCACTTCTCACGACTGGTGCGGCCTGACCATCATCATGCTTCATAGCTGTTATATATGATTAGCCTAACCATTATCATGCATCATAGCTAACCATATGGTTAGCCTGACCTTCAAGAATCATAGCTAATCATATATAACCAGCCTGATCTAGTCCCAAGCCGATCACATAATAAACTAATATTTCAAACACTTAGCTAGATGTCTATTTTATTTCAGATTCACTTGTTCTAGCATTCATTATTTATTGTTCATTGCTAGATGCTCTATTGCCTATTTCATTTCTCCTGTACTTCTTATTTCAGCATATACTCTCATCTTGTATTTCTTACACTGTTTATAGTCTTTGTCAATTTAATGAAACTACTGTTAGTGTATGTACTTTGCTCCTTCCTGACTGAAAAATATTTTTCCAGACTGTGACCTTAGTGGACTCATTTCTGACACTTGGGGATTGGTTGTTACTGTTTGCAGGTATGATTATTTTGTCATTAGACTTGTGTTGTATTCTGTTATTTCTTTAAATTCTTATCGTGCTGTAGTGGTGATTGAGTATGTTGATTATTTTATAGTGTTATCTGTGTCTCCTTATGGAGTTGGATTCTAGTGTGAGATTGTTTAGATAGTACTTGACCTAGACAGCGTTCTACCGCCGATGCTGCGGTGTAGGCTGGACGTACCCACGCTCTCGTACCCATATACCGGGTGCTGGTCGTGACACGTTTTTAGTGGTGGCCCATGCAGGTCAGACTTCGCGAGTTGTGCGATGTCGTAGTAGTGTGGCATCCTTGTTATACTACTGAGTACCTGCGATAGGATCTAGGATATATGATACTAGGATGAGAGAGGATACTCAATCACAATATATTTGAAAGATTTCCTGGGATGACCCCATGAGAATCTTATTATAATTTCCAATTTAATTCCTTCGCCCTTGTTTCCGTCCGTCCTCACTCGCTGATATTGAGTTTGATTCTTGTTGACCAGTTGTTAAATTTAATTCTTGGTATCGTTGTTGAGTTAATTTTATATCAAGATGAATTTTACGGGCTAAAATTTACGGTATCATTTGATGACATATGTTGATGAGGACAGTGAGAAAGGTAAAACGTCTACTTTGGTTATGAAACCTAGAGTTTATCGCAGCCATATTAGCTGTCGTGACGAGAACGTAGGAACCTGACCTGGATGTACATACTGTAGTTATGAAACCGAGAGTCTCTCGCAGCCATACCGGTTGGCGTGGCGAAGATTCTAGATGACATGATTATAGAGTTGCATATCTTAGTTACGGAACCTGTCGTTTATCGTATCTATGCTTACTAGCGTGGCGAGGATTCTAAGTGTCATAATTTCTGACAGACGTGTATGATTATCAGGTTGTATCTTAAATTGGTTCTTAAAGTATCATCTCAACACTTATCTATTTCTGTTATTCCAGGACTTTGTTCCATCGCTTCTTTTCTTTACTAGTAGTAAAGATACCTTCAGTCCTCAATCCAGTTCTTTTGAGCTCCTATTCTCTAAGGATTCCTTGTTAAGTATGATGATTAGTGACTTGTAATTATGTCTGTGTCTTGAGTATTAGTATTGACTGAGTGTTACATGTGAGTTTGTAAGTGTTTCCTAGTTGGACATGTGAGCAGTAGGCATTAATCTAGAGTTAACCCATATCGTAGTGTCTTGTAGCAATAGTTCTATGATAGGTGTTATTATAATTAGTGTTGGTATTATAGAAAGAGGAGTAAGAGTATCAGTGAAGGTTCCAAGAGTTAGTATCAGAGCCAGCATACCCGTCCTGGATAGTCAATTGATTATATAATTGGATGATCTATGTAAACAATTAGGTATCAAGGAATTGTGTTAAGGATTAATGGAGCATAACGTTCAATTTGATGATTGATATCGGGTGTGTTAAAGGTAAAGGAATTTATATGCATGAGGAGTTATAATGAGGCATCATGAGTAGAGAAATATCGAAATTGGTAATGAAGATGGTGAAGCGTATAGTGTAACAGGCTATGAAAGGTAAAAGGGAAATATCTATACAACCATCAAGATGAGGAACCATATACATGCCCATGAGAGTAAAAAAACATGAGTGTTATAATAGATACATGTAATCATGAGTTATAATGAGCTTGATGAACGATCCATTAATGAAGCTAGTGATATAATACCAAGAGTGCTAAGGGTTCTATATCAAGGATTAGTCCGCTGCTTGATGATAATTAGATTATATACTAGTTGATATAGATTGGAAAATCCTGGAAGAAAATACATTGATCATTTGGAAGTAATGGTGCAGGTGATTCAGGCAGTACAATTTTAGTACACAGTTATAGACACTAGATGCATTGAGTGCACCTTGAGTATCAGAGACCATGAGCACTAATATGTATATTTGTGGATTTATAAATTAAAAGGTGGAAATAAAATTTTATTTTAAGAATTATTGAGGAGTTGAGATTGTGTTATTAAAATTTTTGAGGATTTTAAATATTGATTCAATAAACATGGTCAAGGCTACAAAGATTTTAGAAGTGATTAAAATTTTATTTCGATATTGAGTAGCTGACCTTGAGGAGGCATATACAATTATTTTTAAGTTGATCGAGAAGTTAAACCTTGACGATTATTTTGAGGATTAATTTTATGGTAGATAAGAGATATGAATATTAATATATGAGTAGATGATATACATGTGTAAGGATCTGGTGATTTGAGCATGATTGAGATGGCACCGCAGACTGACTTGGGTGTCCATCTAAAGTTGTATTAGAAAGAGCAGTATTTAGTATGGTGTTGCACTTGACGTATATTTGAGTGATAAGAACGACTAGTATGAACAATTGTAGTAGGAACGGGAACTGACAGAGGGTATGGTACTAAAGAGATAGAGGTATTAACTTGGATGCATTATTGAATCATGGTTGTATTAGAGATTCTTGGCATCAGATTTTGGTATTAATAAACAGGTGTGTGCAATACGAATATATTCATGGATTTTATGGATTAATGATTAGTTGATATGGGTACCAGTGTACATGAATAGGAATTAGTTAGTAAATGTGCTAGAGTTAAGTGTTTGTTAGAGATAGAAGATACCGCAAGAAATGTGTTAGCAGGTTCTGTTCTTTCCTTCCTTCTGTTCCTATCTAATTGATTGATTGGCTGATACCTTAGTACCGTAGCTTGTATGCATGATTTTCTTATTAGAATGTAGTTAGTAGTACACCCTGATACAGAGACTGCAATACCATGACAAAAGACACCATGACCATACATATTCCCCTTAGATTGCATGTTGTATGATTATAGGAAAGATTTTCTTAGACCATGATTATTGGGGTTTAACCATGACGAAGATTCATGAAGGAGTTATGACTTGACAAGAGAGGCAAGATGATTAAATTCGAGAATAACTATTGATTTAAATAGAGGGTTAAGAAATTAATATTGCATAATTGATGGTTTATTAATTCCAGGAAGATTATAACATGATTAAATTGGTTATTAAAATTTGAAAATTTTGGGAGATTATTAATATATTTATTTGATTGCAAGTTATGAATTTTGAAATGTTATATTTGGATGTTGCATTTGGAAAATCCTTAAGTATCGCATTGTTGAGTATTTTGAGGAAGAGAAAATCGAGAAATAAAATTTATTGATGGACTAATGTTAAATTCAAACTCTTTGGACGAGATTACATTTTACAATTGTGCATTGATTAAAATCAAATTTGAAGGGTGGATATTAAATTCTGAGTATTGAATTATTCACTAAAAATTTCTAGGAAATTTTTGATAAAAATGGACTTTGATTCTATTTCGAGGATTTTCAGGTTATGCAATAATTTCAGAATTTTTGACAAATTGTGAAAAGACATTGTGGATTATTACCTAATTTCATGGATGATGAATTTAAACCTTGAGGAAAAATAATAATGCGTATGATTAAACGCTACTTTGAGGATTTTAAATTTCGAGGACGAAATTCTTTTAAGGTGGGTAGACTTGTCAGTACCACGTTCCGAAAACAGGGGTATTTTTGACTTTTTATAATTATTAGTATTTTGGTATTTATATTAAATGATTTCTCAATATTGTATTTAAATTAAATAATTTCATGAGGTTTATTTAAATATATTATATTATAAACTGTGTTCTTAATGTCTGAGCTGGTACACTTGACCTAGAGGCCACTAGACGAACACCTGATCGAATAATGGGGATTATGTATTTAATTGTTTTATTTTAGAATTAATTTATTGGAGGTTGTATTTAATTACCGTAATTTATTTAATTGTTGCGCGCTGTCGTTGCTTCGATATTTGGAGCGCTACCTGGCTTTTGCCTTCCAACAAATTTTACAACATTGCCCTAGACATGCCCGCCTTCCATTCTGCTATTTTTGCAACTCATAATTATGCTCTCTGTACCTTATTTTTTAGCCGCACAAAATTGTCGCGGACGTTTATTTAAATCCTAAATAAATTCCAACTTTGTATCGTTGTGCATTCCAATCGAAATTGGAGGCAATCTTGACCTATTTTTTCGTCCGACCCAAATTAGGGTAATATTCTGTTCTGGGTCTTCTTCACTATTGGTATTGATGACCCGACCTGATTTTGGCCCCATGTATTCCTAATTAATTTTAGAACGCCAAGTGTATCTAATTTTAATTAATTAAATTCAGAAACTCATTTCTGTGTAATTTTCCATTTATTGGGGACTTAATTGCAAAATTTCAACGAGGTGTCACCATCCTATTGGTTTAGCCAAATGAAGAAAGTAACCCCCTCATTTTCTCCATATCAAATCCTGGCCACTCAATTAAAGTGGGTACATCACCACCCTTCATTCTCATCTCACCCCTCCCTATTTAATGTCCTATCAAGCCCTAATCCCCAAAAAGAAACCTAGGGAATCCCCCAAGCTCCCCAAACCGTAGCCTCCTCCATTCCTCCATTTCTCCACTTTTTTATTTCTTCTTCTCTTCTTCTTCCCTTCTTCTCCTTCTCATTCTTTTGAATTGATGAGAGGGGGGAAACACCACCACCACCCTACAGCATCTACTCCGGCCAGGCCGACCCCCATCTCCCTCAGAGCCACCTGAACTCCAGCGGGCTCTCCACTCCACTCCGCTCTGCCGAGTCTTCCTCCAGCCCGAGCTTCTTACACTCCTCCCTACGCCGAGCTCCATGCTGCTGGACTCCGACTGAACCCGAGCTCCTTCCAACCTATTGGACCGCCGACCTGTGCATCAACTCCGGTCGGCTGACTCGACGCCGCCGTCGAGTTCCCTTCACCCACCATTCTTCCCCGAGCTCTAATCCTGACCCCGGCGTCTGCCTCGGCCTCCGCTGCAGAGCGCTCGACGCGAGGTCAACAGGCGAGGAGGTGTTCTCCGTAACCTCCTCGAGCAAGTCCGACGTCGACTACCTCGGCGAGAGCACCAAGGGGGATCTCATCATCAAGGAGGAGCATCTCGAATCTCTCGGTAAGGATGGCCAGGCTACATTAGATGGCCCAATCGAAGAGATAGCTAGGGTTGAAACTAGAGAAGCAGAGAATGGAGATCCCAAGTGATGGTTTTCGTCTGGATCACCAAGATGCCCTGAAGCAACTCTGAAGGTTGGCCTATCCACAGCGAGAAGTCCACCTCTTAAATCAGAAGCATGGAAGGAATGGGTTTCAATGCATGCTTCGTATATGGAATTCAAGGTAGTGCTGAAGTCTACAAGAGCACAGTTAGAGCATGAGCTTGGATTAAAAGAAATATTTTCAGAATAGAGGACTTACCAGCATATAGCATGTTGAGTAGGACTGTTGGATTCTTCGATTATTTTTTTTGCTACTTCACATGAAGACTTCTACTCCTATGCTTGGGACATCGTCATCCTTTTCGGAGGGGTGCTATTCACAGTGCTCATATTCTTCCAGCAGAAGTTTGGTGGTAGCTGTTTCCCACACAAGAGATTCAGAAGTGCTGGTGGTGGTTACGAGTTGGTTTCAGTAGCTACTACTTAGATCCCCCACTGGAGACAGTTTATGCACTTCCGCAGGAAAAATGGTACGATTCTGTGTATGTATTATTATTATTATTGTGTATATATATATATATATATATATGGGTGTATATTAATATTTTCATATAATATGTATTTAATAAAGTATATACTAGTATAAATTAAATTCATGTATTAGTAATTACGTGTTTCCTCATATATGTTAGTATTGTATCACATTGACAATATATAAATATATATATATATATTTTTTTAAAATATATTTTTAGCATATGTATGAGTATACATATATATATATTGTTCAACTAGTATGAATTAGATATGTATATAAATTGGTGCATGTATATATATATTGTAAGTACTAATGTAGTTAAAAATAGATATATGTATGTTATTATATCCCTACCAGATGACCCTAGATTGACCAGTGCCATATCTGGCAGAGCCCCTGACTTCATGGATTTGTGTGTTAGCGTAGCATCTGATACAAGTATTATTTTGATATGTTATTAGGACTGTGGGTTCCTCCAGGCGACACTCTGGAACAGGACCTCGGTATTCACCAGCTAAGGACCAAAGGCGAGTACATTCTCTGACAGTTTTCATTGTTGATTACTTCTATAAATTGTAGTGTATTACATACTTGATTCCGACACTATGGATACACGGGTTAGCACCCTAGATCCCCATCATGAGGAGTCGTGATTGGAATCCACCGTGCTAGCTGGGGATGGGGAACTATTAGTAGATTATATGATCATACCCAAACTTATCATGCATCATAGCTCACCCCACTTCTCACGACTGGTGCGGCCTGACCATCATCATGCTTCATAGCTGTTATATATGATTAGCCTAACCATTATCATGCATCATAGCTAACCATATGGTTAGCCTGACCTTCAAGAATCATAGCTAATCATATATAACCAACCTGATCTAGTCCCAAGCCGATCACATAATAAACTAATATTTCAAACACTTAGCTAGATGTCTATTTTATTTCAGATTCACTTGTTCTAGCATTCACTGTTTATTGTTCATTGCTAGATGCTCTATTGCCTATTTCATTTCTCCTGTACTTCTTATTTCAGCATATACTCTCATCTTGTATTTCTTACACTGTTTATAGTCTTTGTCAATTTAATGAAACTGCTGTTAGTGTATGTACTTTGCTCCTTCCTGACTGGAAAATATTTTTCCAGACTGTGACCTTAGTGGACTCGTTTCTGACACTTGGGGATTGGTTGTTACTGTTTGCAGGTATGATTATTTTGTCATTAGACTTGTGTTGTATTCTGTTATTTCTTTAAATTCTTATCGTGCTGTAGTGGTGATTGAGTATGTTGTTCATTTTATAGTGTTATCCGTGTCTCCTTATGGAGTTGGATTCTAGTGTGAGATTGTTTAGATAGTACTTGACCTAGACAGCGTTCTACCGCCGATGCTGCGGCGTAGGCTGGACGTACCCACGCTCTCGTACCCATATACCGGGTGCGGGTCATGACACGTTTTTAGTGGTGGCCCATGCAGGTCAGACTTCGCGAGTTGTGCGATGTCGTAGTAGTGTGGCATCCTTGTTATACTATTGAGTACCTGCGATAGGATCTAGGACATATGATACTAGGATGAGAGAGGATACTCAATCACAATATATTTGAAAGATTTCCTGGGATGACCCTATGAGAATCTTATTATAATTTCCAATTTAATTCTTTCGCCCTTGTTTCCGTCCGTCCTCACTCGCTGATATTGAGTTTGATTCTTGTTGACCAGTTGTTAAATTTAATTCTTGGTATCGTTGTTGAGTTAATTTTATATCAAGATGAATTTTACGGGCTAAAATTTACGGTATCATTTGATGACATATGTTGATGAGGACAGTGAGAAAGGTAAAACGTCTACTTTGGTTATGAAACCTAGAGTTTATCGCAGCCATATTAGCTGTCGTGACGAGAACGTAGGAACCTGACCTGGATGTACATACTGTAGTTATGAAACCGAGAGTCTCTCGCAGCCATACCGGTTGGCGTGGCGAAGATTCTAGATGACATGATTATAGAGTTACATACCTTAGTTACGGAACCTGTCGTTTATCGTATCTATGCTTACTGGCGTGGCGAGGATTCTAAGTGTCATGATTTCTGACAGACGTGTATGATTATCAGGTTGTATCTTAAATTGGTTCTTAAAGTATTATCTCAACACTTATCTATTTCTGTTATTCCAGGACTTTGTTCCATCGCTTCTTTTCTTTACTAGTAGTAAAGATACCTTCAGTCCTCAATCCAGTTCTTTTGAGCTCCTATTCTCTAAGGATTCCTTGTTAAGTATGATGATTAGTGACTTGTAATTATGTCTGTGTCTTGAGTATTAGTATTGACTGAGTGTTACATGTGAGTTTGTAAGTGTTTCCTAGTTGGACATGTGAGCAGTAGGCATTAATCTAGAGTTAACCCATATCGTAGTGTCTTGTAGCAATAGTTCTATGATAGGTGTTATTATAATTAGTGTTGGTATTATAGAAAGAGGAGTAAGAGTATCAGTGAAGGTTCCAAGAGTTAGTATCAGAGCCAGCATACCCGTCCTGGATAGTCAATTGATTATGTAATTGGATGATCTATGTAAACAATTAGGTATCAAGGAATTGTGTTAAGGATTAATGGAGCATAACGTTCAATTTGATGATTGATATCGGGTGTGTTAAAGGTAAAGGAATTTATATGCATGAGGAGTTATAATGAGGCGTCATGAGTAGAGAAATATCGGAATTGGTAATGAAGATGGTGAAGCGTATCACAGATTAGTGTAACAGGCTATGAAAGGTAAAAGGGAAATATCTATACAACCATCAAGATGAGGAACCATATACATGCCCATGAGAGTAAAAAAACATGAGTGTTATAATAGATACATGTAATCATGAGTTATAATGAGCTTGATGAACGATCCATTAATGAAGCTAGTGATATAATACCAAGAGTGCTAAGGGTTCTATATCAAGGATTAGTCCGCTGCTTGATGATAATTAGATTATATACTAGTTGATATAGATTGGAAAATCCTGGAAGAAAATACATTGATCATTTGGAAGTAATGGTGCAGGTGATTCAGGCAGTACAATTTTAGTACGCAGTTATAGACACTAGATGCATTGAGTGCACCTTGAGTATCAGAGACCGTGAGCACTAATATGTATATTTGTGGATTTATAAATTAAAAGGTGGAAATAAAATTTTATTTTAAGAATTATTGAGGAGTTGAGATTGTGTCATTAAAATTTTTGAGAATTTCAAATATTGATTCAATAAACATGGTCAAGGCTACAAAGATTTTAGAAGTGATTAAAATTTTATTTCGATATTGAGTAGCTGACCTTGAGGAGGCATATACAATTATTTTTAAGTTGATCGAGAATTTAAACCTTGACGATTATTTTGAGGATTAATTTTATGGTAGATAAGAGATATGAATATTAATATATGAGTAGATGATATACATGTGTAAGGATCTGGTGATTTGAGCATGATTGAGATGGCACCGCAGACTGACTTGGGTGTCCATCTAAAGTTGTATTGGAAAGAGCAGTATTTAGTATGGTGTTGCACTTGACGTATATTTGAGTGATAAGAACGACTAGTATGAACAATTGTAGTAGGAACGGGAACTGACAGAGGGTATGGTACTAAAGAGATAGAGGTATTAACTTGGATGCATTATTGAATCATGGTTGTATTAGAGATTCTTGGCATCAGATTTTGGTATTAATAAACAGGTGTGTGCAATACGGATATATTCATGGATTTTGTGGATTAATGATTAGTTGATATGGGTACCAGTATACATGAATAGGAATTAGTTAGTAAATGTGCTAGAGTTAAGTGTTTGTTAGAGATAGGAGATACCGCAAGAAATGTGTTAGCAGGTTCTGTTCTTTCCTTCCTTCTGTTCCTATCTAATTGATTGATTGGCTGATACCTTAGTACCGTAGCTTGTATGCATGATTTTCTTATTAGAATGTAGTTAGTAGTACACCCTGATACAGAGACTGCAATACCATGACAAAAGACACCATGACCATACATATTCCCCTTAGATTGCATGTTGTATGATTATAGGAAAGATTTTCTTAGACCATGATTATTGGGGTTTAACCATGACGAAGATTCATGAAGGAGTTATGACTTGACAAGAGAGGCAAGATGATTAAATTCGAGGATAACCATTGATTTAAATAGAGGGTTAAGAAATTAACATTGCATAATTGATGGTTTATTAATTCCAGGAAGATTATAACATGATTAAATTGGTTATTAAAATTTGAAAATTTTGGGAGATTATTAATATATTTATTT
Organism: Iris macrosiphon; assembly: GCA_036927795.1. NCBI lineage: Eukaryota > Viridiplantae > Streptophyta > Magnoliopsida > Asparagales > Iridaceae > Iris > Iris macrosiphon. The sequence goes on from JAYESA010000272.1 coordinate 256,339, forward strand.
GATTGCAAGTTATGAATTTTGAAATATTATATTTTGATGTTGCATTTGGAAAATCCTTAAGTATCGCATTGTTGAGTATTTTGAGGAAGAGAAAATCGAGAAATAAAATTTATTGATGGACTAATGTTAAATTCAAACTCTTTGGACGAGATTACATTTTACAATTGTGCATTGATTAAAATCAAATTTGAAGGGTGGATATTAAATTCTGAGTATTGAATTATTAACTAAAAATTTCTAGGAAATTTTTGATAAAAATGGACTTTGATTCTATTTCGAGGATTTTCAGGTTATGCAATAATTTCAGAATTTTTAACAAATTGTGAAAAGACATTGTGGATTATTACCTAATTTTATGGATGATGAATTTAAACTTTGAGGAAAAATAATAATGCGTATGATTAAACGCTACTTTGAGAATTTTAAATTTCGAGGACGAAATTCTTTTAAGGTGGGTAGACTTGTCACTACCACGTTCCGAAAACAGGGGTATTTTTGACTTTTTATAATTATTAGTATTGTGGTATTTATATTAAATGATTTCTCAATATTGTATTTAAATTAAATAATTTTATGAGGTTTATTTAAATATATTATATTATAAACTGTGTTCTTAATGTCTGAGCTGGTAGACTTGACCTAGAGGCCACTAGACGAACACCTGATCGAATAATGGGGATTATGTATTTAATTGTTTTATTTTAGAATTAATTTATTGGAGGTTGTATTTAATTACCGTAATTTATTTAATTGTTGTGCGCTGTCGTTGCTTCGATATTTGGAGCGCTACCTGGCTTTTGCCTTCCAACAAATTTTACAACATTGCCCTAGACATGCCCGCCTTCCATTCTGCTATTTTTGCAACTCATAATTATGCTCTCTGTACCTTATTTTTTAGCCGCACAAAATCGTCGCGGACGTTTATTTAAATCCTAAATAAATTCCAACTTTGTATCGTTGTGCATTCCAATCGAAATTGGAGGCAATCTTGACCTATTTTTTCGTCCGACCCAAATTAGAATAATATTCTGTTCTGGGTCTTCTTCACTATTGGTATTGATGACCCGACCTGATTTTGGCCCCATGTATTCCTAATTAATTTTAGAACGCCAAGTGTATCTAATTTTAATTAATTAAATTCAGAAACTCATTTCTGTGTAATTTTCCATTTATTGGGGACTTAATTGCAAAATTTCAACGAGGTGTCACCATCCTATTGTTTTAGCCAAATGAAGAAAGTAACCCCCTCATTTTCTCCATATCAAATCCTGGCCACTCAATTAAAGTGGGTACATCACCACCCTTCATTCTCATCTCACCCCTCCCTATTTAATGTCCTATCAAGCCCTAATCCCCAAAAAGAAACCTAGGGAATCCCCCAAGCTCCCCAAACCGTAGCCTCCTCCATTCCTCCATTTCTCCACTTCTTTATTTCTTCTTCTCTTCTTCTGTAACCTCCGATTTCCAATTTCCAAAATAATTAGATTTTTAATTTATTTTAAAATATCAAGTTTTATAAAATATTTCTCCTTGAAAATTTTATTTAATTTTGAACGATGTTTGATTTTAGAAGGTAATTTAAAAATCTTTATAAAAATCATTTTTCCTAAATGACGATGTATTACAAAATAAATAAATAAATAATAATATATATTCCTCTAGTTTCAAATGTTTATTGGTTTGAAATCATAAAATTATTTATTGGATAAATTAATTAAAGGACTAGTTGTTTCTTCAAAATAATTTTTATAATTAATGAAATAGTAAATAAATAAATTACGTAGCTTTCCTAAAATATTTTCTGAAATTATAATCTCTTCTTTTTTTTAAATTTTACAATTTCCATTTCCTATTAACTAGCCAGCACACCCTCATTTCCCACATGAGAAACCCTTTTATATTTTAATTCTGGACCATTCATTATTGGGCCAACCCGCGACCCTTTATCCCACACCATCTCTCCCTATTTAAGTCCCTCATCACATCTCCCTAGAAACCCTAGCCGCAAAGCAACAATCTTCTCCCCAACCTCTCCCTTATTTTTGAGACTGCCCCTTCACTTCTATTTCTCCTATTCCCATCCACCATTGCATCTTTGCTTTCCTGGCTTGTAGCAGCGACTACAATATTAAGGAGAAAGAATCAATGGCAGCAGTAACCATGGAGAGGAAAAAGGGTTCAACGAAGAAGCTGGGAGGAAGAAGCCGAGAAGTGGAAGGAGGAGAAAAGGATGAGAATCAGTGTGAAGTTTAACTACTTGACCAGCTGTGAGATTAAGATAAAATATGTTGCAGATGACTCTACGACATTTTGGTTATAACACATGGATCTGGTGTAGTGGCAAAACAAGCGGAGTACTGTGGAAAAACAGTTGAAATGGTAGTACCATTTGAGGATACTAACTATGGGGAGTTGGCTGTAAGCCTAGTGCTAAAGGAGTGGCAGTTTTCTGATGGTTCTATTAGCTTGCGTGATTCTGTCACTGGTCAATCTCAGCCTTCTTCTATATATGGTTCGTCAAGTCTTCAATCAAGAACTGGACGGAAACTCATTATTACTGTAATGGAAGGAAAAGGTATGATTAGTAAATCTGGAAAATGTGATCCTTATGTGAAACTACAATATGGAAAGGCTGCTCCTAGAACAAAACCAAATCTTCGTACATATAATCCTGTGTGGAACCAAATGTTTGAATTGGAAGAAATAGGGGGAGGTGAATATCTCAAGATCAAATGCTACACTACTGAAACATTTGGTGATGAGAACATTGGCAGTGTACTTCATGTTGTTTCATGTTGATGTTGTCAGTATATCTTCCAATGCTTTACCTAGTGGCTCTGGGGAGATAAGTAACAGCGAGGCAAGAAGAAATAGGAGAAGACTGTTCTGGGATGCCCTTTTCAAGGTGCACTACTAGGAGAAATTATGGTTCTCCATCAGTCTTCTCGTCAACTGAGGATGGAAGTGATCTAGGTTCTCATGATAGATCTCTACTTGAGATTAGTGATGATCTTTTTGGAAGTAGGTTTGATCATGATTCATTGTACCTGCACCGAAGAAGTCAAGGAACAAATGGGGAGAAGTACAACAGTGGTCAGAAGCTGCATATATTACATTCTTTAAGAGGTATTCTTTCTTCCAAGTCCCTTAAAGATTAAATAATTTCAATATATAGCTAGCCTTAATTCAATTAATCATAAATCAACCTACTAGTATATATTATATGTAATTAATTGGAATACATATAGTGTATATGTATTTAAATTGGTATATATATATACATTTATATTTTGTATAAGTATTTAGTATATTCTTAGTATATATCATTGGTATGTATATTTATACATATATATATATATTATAAACTCAATTGGTGTATTAGCATTAATATATTTAATATTAATGTTGATATATATATATATTGTATGCAATTAATTGGTTATATATTAGGAGTAACGTGAATATTCATATACGTATCCCTACTAGATGACCCTAGTTGACTAGTGCCATACCTGGCAGAGCCCTGAGTTCATGTAATTGTGATGTGTTAGTGTAGCATCTGATGTAAATGTTGTATTTGATATATTTTAGGACTGTTGGTTCCTCCAGACGATACTCTGGGACAGGACATTGGTTTTACCAGCTAAGGACCAAAGGCGAGTACATTCTCTGATTAGTTTCTAATTTATGATATCTCCTATGTTCACTGTATCTAGTGTAAATATCCATGTTCTTGACACATTGGTTACACGGATTGGTATACACGGATCTCGTCATGAGATGTTATTCCTTATTCATGGTGTAGCTTGTACAAGACTTGTTTTCCTTGTTATCTTGTGCATGTACAGACACTGATTCCCGGGGAGATTTGCTACCTTCCTAGGGAATCCCGTGCCATAGCGTACCATGATTTGATCTACTATACCAGTCGGGGGTTTGGGGAGTATTTTAGTGTAGATATGTGATCATACCCAACTATCCATGCATCATAGCTCACCCCACATCTCACGTCGGGTGCGGCCTGACCATCTCCATGCCTCATAGCTGTTACGTGTGATTAGCCTGACCTCTTCATGCATCATAGCTAACCAACGGTTAGCCTGACCTTCCTGAATCATAGATAATCACATGTAACCAGCCTGATCAAGTTCCCAAGCCGATCACATGTTAAAGCTAGTACTCACACACTTAGTCATAGAATTCTTGCTCATGGACATATTGTTTCTTTTTCTGCATTTACTTCCAGTATTTCCAGTACTTCTCTCATTGTACATTTCTCGTACTTATACATGCATCGGGTATGTTTCCATCTAGAACTGCTACATAGTTTATGTCATTTATATAGAACTGCTATTTAGAGATGTACTTTGCTCCTTCCTGACTGGAAAATATTTTTCCAGACTGTGACATTAGTAGACTGGTTTCTGACACTTGGGGATTGGAAGTTAAGGATTGCAGGTATGTTATGTTATCATTAGACTTGTGCTGTATTCTTTTATTTCTTCATTTCCTATCGTGCTGTAGTTGTGATTGAGTATTTCTAGATTTATTTTAGTGTTATCCGTGTCTCCTTATGGAGTTGGATACTAGTGTGAGATTATCTAGATAGTACTTGACCTAGACAGCGTTCTACCGCCGATGCTGCGGCGTAGGCTGGACGTATCCACGCTCTCGTGCCCTTATACCGGGTGCGGGTCGTGACACGTTTTAGTGGTGGCCCAGGCAGGTCTGACTTCGCTAGTTGTGCGATGTCGTGGTAGTGCGACATCATTGTTGTACTGCTGCGTACCTGCTATAGAATATAGGACATAGGATACTAGGATGAGAGAGGATACTCAATCACAAAATTCTTGAGAGATTCCTGGGATGACCCCATGAGAATCTTATTTTCAATTTAAATCTTTCCTTGTTTCCGTCCGCTCTCGCTTGTTGTTACTGAACTTGATTCTTGTTGAGCAGTTATTAAATTAAATTCTTGGTATCATTGTTGAGTTTGATTCTTGTTGACGAGTTGTTAACTTAATTTTCTGGTATCGTTGTTGAGTTGATTTCAAGTTGAGATGAATTTTACGGACTAAAATTTACGGTATCATCTGATGACATATATTGATGAGAACAGTGAGAAAGGTAAAACGTCTACTTTGGTTATGGAACCTAGAATTTATCGCAGCCATATTAGCTGTGGTGACGAGAACGTGGGAACCTGACTTGGATGTACATACTATAGTTATGAAGCTTCGAGTCTTTCGCAGCCATACCGGTTGGCGTGGCGAAGATTCTAGACGACATGATTATAGAGTGCATACCTTAGTTACGAAACCTATCGTTTATCGCATCTATGCTTACTGGCGTGGCGAGGATTCTGAGTGTCATGATTTCAGACAGACGTGTATGATTATCAGGTTGTATCCTAAATTGATTCTTAAAATATCATCTCAAGACTTATCTATTTCTGTTATTCCAGGACTTTGTTCCACCGCTTCTTTCTTTACTAGCAGTAAAGATACCTTCTGTCCTCAATTCAGTCTTTGAGCTCCTATTCCTTGAGGATTTCTTGTTAAGCATGATAATTAGTGGCTTGTAATTTGTTGTGTCTTGTATTAGTATTGACTGAGTTGCTAGTGAGTTGTGAGTGCCTCTTAGTTGGACATGTGAGCAGTAGGCTTTAATCTAGAGTTAGCCCTTAGCATAGTACCTTGTACCAATGGTTCTAGGAGTAGTGTCATTAGAGACTGAGAGTTAAGGAGAGTATAGAGTATCAGTGATAGTTCTCAGAGTTAGTATCAGAGCCAATTACCCGTCCTGGATAATCATGATCATGTAATTGAGTGATCTATGTAGACGATTAAGTATCCGGAAATTGTGTTAAGGATTTATGGAGCATGATGTCCAATTTGATGGTTGATATCGGAAATGTTAAAGGTAAAGAAATGTATATGTATAAAGGGTTTAATGAGATGTCATAAGTAGAGAAATATCAGGATTAGTAATGGAAGTTGTGAAGCATCACGGATTAGTTTAATAGGCTTTAAAGGATTGAAGGAAATACATATACAACCATCGAGATGAGGAACCATACACATACCCATGAGAGTAAAGAAACATGAGTGTTATAGAGGATACAGGTAAACAGGAGTCTAATGAGCTTGATGAGATGATTCATTAATGAAGCTTACCAAGAGTGCTAATAGTTCTATATCGAGGATTAGTCGAGAATGACGCTAATAACAGTAAGCACTCTGCGTGATGATAATCGGATGATATACCAGTTAAGATAGATTGAAAATTTTGGAAGAAAACACAGTTGATGATAACTTTGATCATTGGAGGAAATAGTGCAAGTGATTCGGGCAGTACGAATTTAGTACACAGTTCTAGACAATATAGGTATTGAGTGCACCTTGGGTATTAGAGACCGTGAGCACTAATATGTACATTGAGGAGTTATAAAATAAAAGGTGGGAATAAATTTTTAAATTTTTAGAATTTTTAAGGAGTTGAGATTTTTATGTTATTAAAATATTGAGAATTTAAAATTGATTCACTAAACATAGTTAAGGCTACAAAGATTTTAGAAGTGATTAAATTTTATTTCGATGTGAAGTATCTAATATTGAGGAGGTATATGCATTTTATTTTAAGTTGATCGGGAAGTTAAACCTTGACGATTATTTGGAGGATTAATTTTTGGTAGATATGAATATTAAAATACGATTAGTTGATATGGGTACCAGTATACATGAATAGGAAATTGTTAGTGTGCTAGAGTTAAGTGTTTGTTAGAGATAGTAGACACTACAAGTAATATGTTAACATGATCCTTCTTCCTTCCTAATGTTCCTTTTCTTTCGCCTTTCGATTGATTTTCCTAGTACTGTGGTTCACATGCATGATTTTCTTGTTAGAATATAACTAGTAGTACCCCCTAACAGAGACTGAAATACCATGACAAGACACATGACCTACATTTTCTTAAATTGCATGGCTGTAGATAGAGTTTTCTCAAACCATGATCATTGGGTTTTGACCATAGCAAAGATCTATGACGAGGTTATGACTGACAAAAAGAGACAAGAGGATTAAATTTGTGGATAAGCATTAATTTAAATAAAGAGTTAAGGCGTTAATAAAAGAATTGACGGATCATAAATTTTACGAAGATTGAGGATGATTGAAACTCGAGGATAAATATTGACTTGAAAGGAGAGTTAAGAAATTGACAGAGCCAAAAATTTGAGGATTTATTAATTTTAAGGAAGTCTTGATATGATTGAATTGATTATTAAAAAATTTTTTGAGAAATTCGAGAAATTATCATTTTATCTATTTGATTGCAAGATAGAAATTTTATATAGTATGAATGTTGCATTGAAGATACTGGAAGCATCGCATCGTTGAGTATTGAGGAAAAAGAAAAGCAGAAAATAAAATCGTAAAATGGAATAGTGTCAAATTAAATTCTTGGGATGAGGAGTTAGATTGGAATAAGCATCAATTGAAATTGAGTTAGAGGAGTAAGGTGATTGATGGATTGTGTTTAAAATTTAAATTTTTGGGATATGATTTTTATAAATATGCATTGATTGGATTTCAATTAAAAGGATCGGATAGTAAATTTTGTATTTAGTTATTGACTCAAAAATTTGAGGAGATTATGATACGACTGGAATTCAATTAAAATATTGAGGATTGGAGTAGTAAAAATTTTTACATTGAGATAATAAATTCAGAGGATGAAAAAAATATATATATAGTTCAAAATTCGGAAACATTATACATACGGATAAAAAAAAATATGGAATAAAGCTCATGGTAAAGAAGATTTTAATATAATTGATTATGGGATCGTATAATTGAAGGTCGTAAGGTTAGATCATGGTATATTGAGGTTGTGATCTAAATTAAAATCTTGACCATGACAGTAACATTTGAACCGAAGAAAATAATCGAGGTATAGTTGATGCTAAGATAAACAAACTCGAATTTGATGATAAGGATTTTTGGACATTTAATAAATTTTGATTCAGAAATTCTAAGATCTAATCTAATAAAGTTTGTGGAATTTGAAACTTTTATAGATATTAGTTAATGATGAATCACAAGATTGAGAAAAGTAAAATGAACGAGGATAAAAGGAAGGATTATTTTCAGATGGTAGTAAAGACTACTCTTTTCTTCTTTTTCCTAGAAGGCAAGAAAGGCGATTAGATGTCTCTTGATTTCATTTTGAAGGATGTATTTAAGTTTCTTAAGTCAAATTGTCGACCGTATCTTTCGAATTAGCTATAACTTTCATGTCTATATCATTCTTTATGCTGGGTCTTCCTTGGTTTAGTTACTTTGAAAAGGTAACGTGCATTATTCCAATTATCTGTTTTTGTGATCATGTCTACTTCCCAAAACCTAAACCTTCTAGAGGATTCAAGGCCGAACCATAATTCCTTCAAGTCATCCCTGTCTTAAACCATATTTTCTTTTTCTTCATGTTTCCTTCTGTTTGGTAAATATTTTCCTTATAGAAATATTTTTTCAATGATATATTCATCATTATGAACAACAAATTTTTTCTATCCTAGTCATCCCTAAAATTTCGAGGACGAAATTTTTCTAAGGTGGATAGACTTGTAACCTCCGATTTCCAATTTCCAAAATAATTAGATTTTTAATTTATTTTAAAATATCAAGTTTTATAAAATATTTCTCCTTGAAAATTTTATTTAATTTTGAACGATGTTTGATTTTAGAAGGTAATTTAAAAATCTTTATAAAAATCATTTTTCCTAAATGACGATGTATTACAAAATAAATAAATAAATAATAATATATATTCCTCTAGTTTCAAATGTTTATTGGTTTGAAATCATAAAATTATTTATTGGATAAATTAATTAAAGGACTAGTTGTTTCTTCAAAATAATTTTTATAATTAATGAAATAGTAAATAAATAAATTACGTAGCTTTCCTAAAATATTTTCTGAAATTATAATCTCTTCTTTTTTTTTAATTTTACAATTTCCATTTCCTATTAACTAGCCAGCACACCCTCATTTTCCACATGAGAAACCCTTTTATATTTTAATTCTGGACCATTCATTATTGGGCCAACCCGCGACCCTTTATCCCACACCATCTCTCCCTATTTAAGTCCCTCATCACATCTCCCTAGAAACCCTAGCCGCAAAGCAACAATCTTCTCCCCAACCTCTCCCTTATTTTTGAGACTGCCCCTTCACTTCTATTTCTCCTATTCCCATCCACCATTGCATCTTTGCTTTCCTGGCTTGTAGCAGCGACTACAATATTAAGGAGAAAGAATCAATGGCAGCAGTAACCATGGAGAGGAAAAAGGGTTCAACGAAGAAGCTGGGAGGAAGAAGCCGAGAAGTGGAAGGAGGAGAAAAGGATGAGAATCAGTGTGAAGTTTAACTACTTGACCAGCTGTGAGATTAAGATAAAATATGTTGCAGATGACTCTACGACATTTTGGTTATAACACATGGATCTGGTGTAGTGGCAAAACAAGCGGAGTACTGTGGAAAAACAGTTGAAATGGTAGTACCATTTGAGGATACTAACTATGGGGAGTTGGCTGTAAGCCTAGTGCTAAAGGAGTGGCAGTTTTCTGATGGTTCTATTAGCTTGCGTGATTCTGTCACTGGTCAATCTCAGCCTTCTTCTATATATGGTTCGTCAAGTCTTCAATCAAGAACTGGACGGAAACTCATTATTACTGTAATGGAAGGAAAAGGTATGATTAGTAAATCTGGAAAATGTGATCCTTATGTGAAACTACAATATGGAAAGGCTGCTCCTAGAACAAAACCAAATCTTCGTACATATAATCCTGTGTGGAACCAAATGTTTGAATTGGAAGAAATAGGGGGAGGTGAATATCTCAAGATCAAATGCTACACTACTGAAACATTTGGTGATGAGAACATTGGCAGTGTACTTCATGTTGTTTCATGTTGATGTTGTCAGTATATCTTCCAATGCTTTACCTAGTGGCTCTGGGGAGATAAGTAACAGCGAGGCAAGAAGAAATAGGAGAAGACTGTTCTGGGATGCCCTTTTCAAGGTGCACTACTAGGAGAAATTATGGTTCTCCATCAGTCTTCTCGTCAACTGAGGATGGAAGTGATCTAGGTTCTCATGATAGATCTCTACTTGAGATTAGTGATGATCTTTTTGGAAGTAGGTTTGATCATGATTCATTGTACCTGCACCGAAGAAGTCAAGGAACAAATGGGGAGAAGTACAACAGTGGTCAGAAGCTGCATATATTACATTCTTTAAGAGGTATTCTTTCTTCCAAGTCCCTTAAAGATTAAATAATTTCAATATATAGCTAGCCTTAATTCAATTAATCATAAATCAACCTACTAGTATATATTATATGTAATTAATTGGAATACATATAGTGTATATGTATTTAAATTGGTATATATATATACATTTATATTTTGTATAAGTATTTAGTATATTCTTAGTATATATCATTGGTATGTATATTTATACATATATATATATATTATAAACTCAATTGGTGTATTAGCATTAATATATTTAATATTAATGTTGATATATATATATATTGTATGCAATTAATTGGTTATATATTAGGAGTAACGTGAATATTCATATACGTATCCCTACTAGATGACCCTAGTTGACTAGTGCCATACCTGGCAGAGCCCTGAGTTCATGTAATTGTGATGTGTTAGTGTAGCATCTGATGTAAATGTTGTATTTGATATATTTTAGGACTGTTGGTTCCTCCAGACGATACTCTGGGACAGGACATTGGTTTTACCAGCTAAGGACCAAAGGCGAGTACATTCTCTGATTAGTTTCTAATTTATGATATCTCCTATGTTCACTGTATCTAGTGTAAATATCCATGTTCTTGACACATTGGTTACACGGATTGGTATACACGGATCTCGTCATGAGATGTTATTCCTTATTCATGGTGTAGCTTGTACAAGACTTGTTTTCCTTGTTATCTTGTGCATGTACAGACACTGATTCCCTGGGAGATTTGCTACCTTCCTAGGGAATCCCGTGCCATAGCGTACCATGATTTGATCTACTATACCAGTCGGGGGTTTGGGGAGTATTTTAGTGTAGATATGTGATCATACCCAACTATCCATGCATCATAGCTCACCCCACATCTCACGTCGGGTGCGGCCTGACCATCTCCATGCCTCATAGCTGTTACGTGTGATTAGCCTGACCTCTTCATGCATCATAGCTAACCAACGGTTAGCCTGACCTTCCTGAATCATAGATAATCACATGTAACCAGCCTGATCAAGTTCCCAAGCCGATCACATGTTAAAGCTAGTACTCACACACTTAGTCATAGAATTCTTGCTCATGGACATATTGTTTCTTTTTCTGCATTTACTTCCAGTATTTCCAGTACTTCTCTCATTGTACATTTCTCGTACTTATACATGCATCGGGTATGTTTCCATCTAGAACTGCTACATAGTTTATGTCATTTATATAGAACTGCTATTTAGAGATGTACTTTGCTCCTTCCTGACTGGAAAATATTTTTCCAGACTGTGACATTAGTAGACTGGTTTCTGACACTTGGGGATTGGAAGTTAAGGATTGCAGGTATGTTATGTTATCATTAGACTTGTGCTGTATTCTTTTATTTCTTCATTTCCTATCGTGCTGTAGTTGTGATTGAGTATTTCTAGATTTATTTTAGTGTTATCCGTGTCTCCTTATGGAGTTGGATACTAGTGTGAGATTATCTAGATAGTACTTGACCTAGACAGCGTTCTACCGCCGATGCTGCGGCGTAGGCTGGACGTATCCACGCTCTCGTGCCCTTATACCGGGTGCGGGTCGTGACATCTTCTTCCCTTCTTCTCCTTCTCATTCTTTTGAATTAATGAGAGGGGGGAACACCACCACCACCCTACAGTATCTACTCCGGCCAGGCCGACCCCCATCTCCCTCAGAGCCACCTGAACTCCAGCGGGCTCTCCACTCCACTCCGCTCCGCCGAGTCTTCCTCCAGCTCGAGCTTCTTCCCCTCCTCCCTACGCCAAGCTCCATGCTGCTGGACTCCGACTGAACCCGAGCTCCTTCCAACCTATTGGACCGCCGACCTGTGCATCAACTCCGGTCGGCTGACTCGACGCCGCCGTCGAGTTCCCTTCACCCACCATTCTTCCCCGAGCTCCGATCCTGACCCCGGCGTCTGCCTCGGCCTCCGCTGCAGAGCGCTCGATGCGAGGTCAGCTGGCGAGGAGGTGTTCTCCGTAACCTCCTCGAGCAAGTCCGACGTCGACTACCTCGGCGAGAGCACCAAGGGGGATCTCATCATCAAGGAGGAGCATCTCGAATCTCTCGGTAAGGATGGCCAGGCTACATTAGATGGCCCAATCGAAGAGATAGCTAGGGTTGAAACTAGAGAAGTAGAGAATGGAGATCCCAAGTGATGGTTTTCGTCTGGATCACCAAGATGCCCTGAAGCAACTCTGAAGGTTGGCCTATCCACAGCGAGAAGTCCCCCTCTTAAATCAGAAGCATGGAAGGAATGGGTTTCAATGCATGCTTCGTATATGGAATTCAAGGTAGTGCTGAAGTCTACAAGAGCACAGTTAGAGCATGAGCTTGGATTAAAAGAAATATTTTCAGAATAGAGGACTTACCAGCATATAGCATGTTGAGTAGGACTGTTGGATTCTTCGATTATTTTTTTTGCTACTTCACATGAAGACTTCTACTCCTATGCTTGGGACATCGTCATCCTTTTCGGAGGGGTGCAATTCACAGTGCTCATATTCTTCCAGCAGAAGTTTGGTGGTAGCTGTTTCCCACACAAGAGATTCAGAAGTGCTGGTGGTGGTTACGAGTTGGTTTCAGTAGCTACTACTTAGATCCCCCACTGGAGACAGTTTATGCACTTTCGCAGGAAAAATGGTACGATTCTATGTATGTATTATTATTATTATTGTATATATATATATATATATATATATATATATATATATATATATATATATATATATATATATATGGGTGTATATTAATATTTTTATATAATATGTATTTAATAAAGTATATACTAGTATAAATTAAATTCATGTATTAGTAATTACGTATTTCCTCATATATGTTAGTATTGTATCACATTGACAATATATACATATATATATATATTGTTCAACTAGTATGAATTAGATATGTATATAAATTGGTGCATATATATATATATATATATATTGTAAGTACTAATGTAGTTAAAAATAGATATATGTATGTTATTATATCCCTACCAGATGACCCTAGATTGACCAGTGCCATATCTGGCAGAGCCCCTGACTTCATGGATTTGTGTGTTAGCGTAGCATCTGATACAAGTATTATTTTGATATGTCATTAGGACTGTGGGTTCCTCCAGGCGACACTCTGGAACAGGACCTCGGTATTCACCAGCTAAGGACCAAAGGCGAGTACATTCTCTGACAGTTTTCATTGTTGATTACTTCTATAAATTGTAGTGTATTACATACTTGATTCCGACACTATGGATACACGGGTTAGCACCCTAGATCCCCATCATGAGGAGTCGTGATTGGAATCCACCGTGCTAGCTGGGGATGGGGAACTATTAGTAGATTATGTGATCATACCCAAACTTATCATGCATCATAGCTCACCCCACTTCTCACGTCGGGTGCGGCCTGACCATCATCATGCTTCATAGCTGTTATATATGATTAGCCTGACCATTATCATGCATCATAGCTAACCATATGGTTAGCCTGACCTTCAAGAATCATAGCTAATCATATATAACCAGCCTGATCTAGTCCCAAGCTGATCACATAATAAACTAATATTTCAAACACTTAGCTAGATGTCTATTTTATTTCAGATTCACTTGTTCTAGCATTCACTGTTTATTGTTCATTGCTAGATGCTCTATTGCCTATTTCATTTCTCCTGTACTTCTCATTTTTAGCATATACTCTCATCTTGTATTTCTTACACTGTTTATAGTCTTTGTCAATTTAATGAAACTGCTGTTAGTGTATGTACTTTGCTCCTTCCTGACTGGAAAATATTTTTTCAGACTGTGACCTTAGTGGACTCGTTTCTGACACTTGGGGATTGGTTGTTACTGTTTGCAGGTATGATTATTTTGTCATTAGACTTGTGTTGTATTCTGTTATTTCTTCAAATTCTTATCGTGCTGTAGTGGTGATTGAGTATGTTATTCATTTTATAGTGTTATCCGTGTCTCCTTATGGAGTTGGATTCTAGTGTGAGATTGTATAGATAGTACTTGACCTAGACAGCGTTCTACCGCCGATGCTGCGGCGTAGGCTGGACGTACCCACGCTCTCGTGACCATATACCGGGTGTGGGTCGTGACAGATATATCACCTATCCTACGGGATATCACCCATCCTATGGGAGGTCACCCATCCTAGGGAGGTTACCCATCCTATAGATCACCAATCGTATGGAGGTCCCCCATCCTACAGGAGGTTACCCATCGTATGGTGGTTATCTATCCTAGGGAGGTCACCCATCCTATGGAGGTTATCCATCTTAGGAAGGTTATCCATCCTAGGGAGGTCACGCATTTGGAGGTTACCCATCCTACGTGAGGTTACCCATCCGGAGGTTACCCATCCAAATGGAGGTTACCCATCCTAGGGAGGTCAACCATGCAAATGGAGGTTACCCATCCTACGAGAGGTCATCCATCCTAAGGGAGGTAACCCATCCTAGGGAGGTTACCCAACCTACGGGTGGTTACCCATCCAAATGGAGGTTACCCATCCTACGGGTGGTTACCCATCTTACGGGAGGTCACCCATCCTAAGAGAGGTTACCCATCCTAAGGGAGGTTAACCATCCTAAGAGAGGTTACCCATCCTAAGGGAAATAGGTCACTCATCCTATGGGAGGTTACCCATCCTTCGGGATAACACTCATCCTATGGGAGGTTACCTATCCTACGTTAGGTTACCCATCCTACGTTAGGTTACCCATCCTAAGGGAGGTCACCCATCCTTTGGGAGGTCACCCATCCTATAGGTCACCGATCCTATGAGAGGTTACCTATCATATAGGAGGTCACCCATCCTAAGAGAGGTTACCCATCCTACGTTAGATTACCTATCCTATCAGAGGTCTCCCATCTAATGGGAGATAACCTATCCTAAAGGAGGTCACCCATCCTAGGGAGGTCACCCGTCCTACGGGAGGTTATCCATCCTACGGAAGGTTACCCATCCTAGGGAGGTCACCCTGCCTAGGGAGGTTACCCATCCTACGGGGGGTCACCCAACCTACGGGGGTTCACCCATCTTACGGTAGGTCACCCATCCAAATGGAGGTCACCCATCCTACGACAGGTTACCCATCCTAAGGAAGGTTACCCATCCAAATGGAGGTTACCCATCCTAAGGGAGGTCACTTATCCTACGGGAGGTTACCCATCCTAGGGAGGTTATCCATCCTACTAAATATCACCTATCCTACGAGAGGTCACCCATCCTAAGGGAGGTTACGATCCTATGAAGGTGTAAACCCCCTCATTTATTTCTATAGATAGTATGGTTATGGGTTAAAAAATTTTGGTTTAGCAGCAAATATTTGAGGTTTAGAATTTAGGATGCAGATGTCTGAGTCTTTAATGAAACCCTTGGAGCGCCCTACCGTTGTTACAATATTCGGAGCCCAACATCAGCCCATAAATTCTAACAAGTTATTGCATTCTAGACTTGACACACCAATTTTAGGCGTTGGACTTTCCCGTCACTCAAAATCATAATCCCTTGTGCTCTAATTTAATTGCACAACTTCCCGTATCCAAAATCCATTATTTAATCCTGTGTCGCGCACCTGTGTCGTTGCCATAAATTTTGAGACACCAACTCAACCCGTTGAGCCGGACGAATTAAAGGGTCCAAGACTGACACCAAGCCTACACCGTTCATGACCTTTGTGTCACTCCCAATTAAGACTCCAGGTGCCCCCATTTAATTTAAGAGCACATGATATTTTTATTCTAATTAAATTAGGGATACCAACTTTGACTAATCCTAATTTAATCCCAATTTAATTCCAATACCACTTTAATTAAGCCCATAAAAAACACACAATACCCCCTCACCCTATAAAACACCAAACACCATTTCTCTTCCAAATTTTGCATTATTTTATGTGTTTATACAAATACCCAAAATTAAGGGGCTTAGTTACAATTATTGCAATAGGTGTCATCACCTCCTTGGTCCAAACCAAATGGAGAAGCCTCACCCTCACTCATTGACCGGTCAAGCCCATCCCCACTCTCTCTCCTATGGATGAGAAATTTTCTCCATTTAAAATCTGAGCCATCCATTTGAATTTGGGCTCATCCCCACCACCAATCCCTCACACACGCCCCTATAAAACATCTCTTCCTACACTTTTTCCCAAGTAGGCCCTAATCCCAACACCTAGGGAAAACTACCCCCTCTCTCTCTCTTTCCTCCCTCCTTCACCAACCGTAGGTCTTCTTCTTTCTTTCTCCTTCTTCTTGTTCTTCTTCTTCTTCTTCTTCTTCCTTTCTTCTTCTTCTTCTTCTTCTTCTCCTTCTACTCCACTTCACCTCCTCCATTTAAAAACCCGAGCCTCCCTCTACGACCTCAACTCCGGCCACCCGCTGTGCCAACCCCGACTGTTGCCCACTTCACTACTCCGGCCAGGCAACCCAACCCCGGCCAAACCAAGCCAACCCCGGCCGAGCTTCACCCTCCGGCCACCGGTTACTGCCACCACCACCACACACCAACGCCACCACTACACACCGACTACCACTGCGACCTCCACCCGTACCACCACCTCGAACCAGCATCACCTTCAGTCGACCGGCCCCTCAACCCCGGTCGACATCACCAGCACCACCACCGCCACCCTTAGCCGAGATTCACCACCCAACCAGCTTCTTCCCCACGACCGGCCAAGCTCCCTGCTCCGGCCACTGATCCAACACTCCACGAGCCCATGACCACTTCGATCCCCTCGGCCAGCCAAGCATCTTCCACCACCACCACGTGCCACCGAGGTGAGATTCTTCCCCTCTCCTTATAGTGTAATGATGTTTTCTTTCATTATTTGTTTGCTTAACTTAGTTAGGGTTATGTTTGTGCATAAGTTTAGGGTTTTATTGTAATATAGATCTAGTTACGATTATATATTTGAATGAGAGATGTTAGGTTTAATAATGTTATATATGATTGATGATTAAATGCTACGTTGAGAGTTTAGGGTTTTGAAGGCTTTAATATTCATGGGTTGGGGTTATGAATTATATACATTGGTTGTAAAATGCAAGGTTAATAATTAGGGTTTATGTTTAATGCTTTGAGTAGGGTTGATGTTAAGTATGCATCTAAATGGTTGTGAAATGATGGTTATATTAAGGCATTAATTATTATCAAGGAACATGTTAATTACTATAAAATGGTAGAGAGATATCAAACCTTGGGTTAATATTGAAAGCTGTTGATGAAGTTGTTTGAGGACTGGCTGTACATAGGTAGAAATGAGGTTCAAATAATTTAAAGGAAGGTTTTATATAAACGAGGGTTTATTAAAAATAATTTAATGGAGGATGAAATATGTCAACGTACATGGTAATGACTGTGAAGACTAGGGTGAAATTTGAGGATTTGATCCTGGCTTGAACTACTGAACACCGGGATGAGATATAAGAATTGTGGATTTATTGATGATATTGTATAGGTGATTAATCGGATTTGGAATAACGTACCATTAGTCAACCTTGGTCAACCCTCTAGCTTCGTGCCCATGTGACTTGTAACTAAGGTTGAACATATGATTAGACGTGTGTTACTTCTTATTTCAGGCTCGTGATAGTTATTGATTAAGCTTGTGTCTCGTCTCTAGGTACTACGGGACCTGTGGACTTGGACGTTGTACCGGATCCCCATCTTCAACAGCCGGACCCAGGTAAGTGTACCTTGCCACCCTGTATTTCAGTTACCAGATATTTATTATTTCATTATATACATTGTGCGCATGTTTGATTAAGATTGTTACTTTGCATTCGGATCACAACCGGGTGCAAATGTTCGTCGTAACGTCTTGTAATAAATGCTAGATGTTCGTAACACCTCGATGTACGTACCTGTATATATCGTCACCCTAGGACACATTTAAATACTGTTATCGTGCCAGATTTCCTGTATCCTGATACTGACATCATGACTGGAGAGTGGGACGACCTTAGGATCGTGTTTGTTGATAGTTACTTCTGTGCGAAGAGACTGCTAGATAGAGGTTCAGGTTCAGCGCATAATCGTTGACCGCTTGGGAAGGGGAAGACAGCTACTAGACGTTTGGGCTCCTCTGCACGCACTTTATATATGTATGTCATGTTGATGTAGTGTTACTGTATCCGGAGTAGTAGTATCATCCGTGTGACTCTGTGCTCGGAGCTACGGTATGCCCCGTGTGTCTCTGTGTTCGGAGCTACAGTTTTATTTTGGACAGCCCATTCGTCGAACATTATCTTTAAACTGTGTCTCACTTAGGTGATTATGCTAGATTACCCCGTCATTGCACTTGTACTTTCTGTTATAATTGGCATGCTGTATTTTCGTACCTTGTTATGTCCCTCTGAGGACCTGGTTCCCTTTCAGGTTTAGGCGAGGAGGATTACCCAGAGGAGTACGGTCCGGGTACGTGTCTAACAGCAGGACCCATTACCGAGGACGAGGTTATCCCCGAGGACTTCGCCTGATCACTGGTAGTGAGTTTATCCTTAGGACGGTATTACTATCTAGCTATCTGATGCCGTTCCAAGTTATCTCATTGCTTACTTTCATTCCAGTATTTTGTACTAGCGGGTTTGTTCCCTTTTGACTACTCTAGTATTTGTACTATGATACATTTTCTCGTGACATTTCCTTTCTGCACATTAGTAGTTTGTGATTACCTCTATGTGCTCTTATATTTGTTGCCTGTGGATGAGATTTAGATTCACTATGTATGTGTTATGTGTTGGGTTATTCATTGTACTTTACAGCTTAGGTGTACGCCGACGGGCCCATTAGATTGGGATGCCCGCCGAAGTATACTGCTGGCCATTGCCACGTGACTCAGTTCCTTATTTTTGGAACTAGGGAATGACAAGGTTTTTATGGTGGCCCATGCAGGTCCGATTTAAATCGTCTTAGTCACCTGACTGTGCCAAGCAAGCCTGCAAATTAGGAATAGATATTAGGAATCTCATCAACAAGTTTGAAACCTTCATATGATACCTCTATCTCGATTTCTTTTACTAAATTACATTTTGTTTATTTTCTCAACGCTGATCGCAGTCATGACTTCTTTTCAGAGTTTTGAATCTCCGCAGCGGACGCGTTGCACAGCCAGGCGATGTTCCCCGTGACGCAGGATCATCCGGGGAACCAGAACTGGAGCATGTTCTTCTGTTGACTCCAGCTCCCCCGGGACAGTCATCGGGGCAGCCAGAGGTGCCTTCGGACGGGCATCAGAGTCTGCGTCAGGCAGGACCTGAGGATCAGAGGACCCCAAGACAGGAGGAGCAGCAGCTGCCCCCACCTCCACCTTTACTACCCCAGATATCCTATATGCCATTCCCCGCAGGGCAACCCATGGATGGGACACAGATATTTCAGATGGTATATGCGATGATGCAGGGCCAACAGCAGGTCCAACCGCAGGCTCAGCAGCAGGCCCAGCAGTGCCAGGCTGAGACCTTGAGGGAGAGTATCGTGACGGCCTTGGGGCAGGCGTCACCACCAGCACACCAGTCGACGATGGCGTCTGTCATAGACTTTCATCATATGATTCCATAACCTTTTGCTGGCACAGAAGAGCCGACGGAGGTCCATGCATGGCTCACCAGCATTCAGCACCAGCTGGAGGCTACCGATCTCCCCCGGCACCAATAGATAACTGCCATCAGGATGCAGCTCACTGGCAACGCTCATCACTGGTGGCTCTCACAGGAGCAGCATTTGGGACCAGACCGGGCCACATGGAAAGAGTTATCTAGGCTCTTCCAGTAGATGTACATACCCTCCACTGCCCGAGTAGAGCTTCGGGATAGATTTCAGAACCTCAGGCAGGGCAGTATGACTATAGAGGAATACAATGCTAAGTTCCTCCGCCTGAGCAGATTTGTACCGTACCTGATCCCTACCGAGGAGGCGAAGGCCGAGAAGTTCTATGAAGGCCTGAGTTTTGAGACGCAGAGATTTATCGGGTCTATAGCCCCTACCTTCTACTCCGAGGTGTTATTAGCAGCATAATGCCAGGACCGCATCAACAAGATGGAGGCCAGCCTGAAGCGCTTCTGTGCGTCATCATCAGCAGTTCGAGCTCCGCAGGGAGGAACTGTGAAGCGTCCTCGAGTACACAAGCAGCAGCAGAGAGCATCACCCCTGCAGGGAGCAGTGATTCCCATATGCCATTTCTGCGGCAAGAGGGGACATTTATTGAAGGACTGTCGGCGGAGGCTGGGTATATGTCTGAGATGTGGATCGGGCCAGCATGCAATCCTAGATTGCCCCGACCCGAGGGATCCAGTACAGATGGTTCACCGGCCAGCCTTGCCAGCACCGAGGCCGCCTTACGCAGGAGCTGGAGCACAGCGACCACTAGCACCAGGGGAAAATCAGAGGAGACCACCCTTGGCCCCACAGGCAGATCGATTCCAGCAGGCTCGACAGTAGCAGCCGAGGGAACCGGTACCGAGACATGGTCAGGCCTATACGATGACTATAGAGGAGGCGGAGACAGCCGGAGAAGTGATGGCAGGTACTATCTTAGTAGCTTTATTACCAGCAGTAGTCTTATTTGATTCTGGTGCCACACACTCTTTTTATAGCTGCTAGTTTTGTGGCCACCCATAGAATAGCCACTGCACCCCTTCCAAAGATCAAAAGGATTTTGACGGGAGATGGAATAGTAACTGTTAGCGACACTTGTAGATCATGTTCAGAAGTTGTCTGCAGGCGAGAGATGCGTGCCTGATTTCTGGTCTTCTCCATGCCGGACTATGACATTGTCCTAGGCATGGATTGGTTGAGCCAATACCACGCAATGCTAGATTGCCATCATGGTTGTGTCATATTTAGACCCCCAGACCACCCAGAGTTTGAGTTTCTTTGGGGAACCCGAGAGCATGGTGTCCAACCTACCCTAGCGACATATATTGCAGAAGGTGAACCGATGTACCCTCACTTTATATCAGAGTTTGAGGATGTGTTTCCAGAGGATCTCCCAGGCCTGCCACCTGACAGAGAGATTGAGTTCACTATAGAGTTGACTCCCGGAGCCGAGCCAGTTACTTCCCCCGTTTATAGACTAGCACCGAAGGAGTTGGTTGAGATAAAAGTCCAAGTAGATGATCTCGTAGATAAGGGTTTCATACGGGCTAGTGTATCTCCATGGGGAGCACCCATTTTATTTGTACCGAAGAAGGACGGGACGGTATGCTTGTGTATCGATTACAGGGCGTTAAATGTTGTAACGATAAAGAATAAGTATCCACTGCCGTGCATTAATGATTTATTTGATCAGCTTAGTGGTGCATCTGTATTCTCGAAGATCGATCTCAGATCCAGTTACCATCAGATCAAGGTACTGAGAGAGGACATCCCGAAGACGGCTTTTCGGACGAAGTATGGGCACTATGAGTTTCTAGTCATGTCGTTTGGTTTAACCAACGTGCCAGCAGTGTTTATGAGTCTGATGTACAATATTTTCCACCAGTACTTAGATAAGTTCGTGGTGGTATTTATCGATGACATCTTGGTATATTCCAAGAGCCAGGAGGAGCACGAGAGATATCTCAGGATCGTGTTGGAGATGCTGAGGCAGGAGAGGCTGTACGCCAAGCTCAGCAAATATGAGTTCTGTTTGGATAGAGTACCCTTCCTGGGACACATAATCACTGGAGATGGACTATCAGTTGACCCGGAGAAGATAGCTGCAGTAGAGACGTAGCCTACCCCTACATTACTTCTAATGATGGAGGCAATATTACTGGTGGCATGGGATGAAGAGAGAGATTGCAAGATTTATGGTGAGATATTTGGTTTGTCAACAAGTCAAGGTTAAACATCAGAGGACTGCATGACTATTGCAGCCGCTTTCCATTCCCGAGTGGTAGTGGGAACACATTACCATGAACTTCATCACAAGATTCCTCCGGAGCCCTAGCGGGAAGGATGCAGTTTGGGTTGTCATAGACAGACTCACCAAGTCTGCACATTTCGTGCCCTTCATAGTTGGGCAGTCCACGGAGATATTAGTTGACATGTATATGAGGCAGATAGTACTACTACATGGGGTGCCTGTCAACATAGTATCGGATCGTGATTCCAGATTCACGTCACATTTTTGGCAGAGTATGCAGGAGAGTCTAGGAACTCGTCTCAACTTCAGCACTGCATATCATCCACAGACTGATGGCCAGTCAGAGCGCACGATACAG